>PVKE010040658.1:0-14502 GCA_004027555.1 Craseonycteris thonglongyai
AATATGTGGTTACTAAACAGACAACTGAATTTTGAAAGAAACCACGATATTCCCAATTCCCAAGCTGGTTTTGGTTAAGCCTGGTAGAACTATAATTTGCTTGCATTCTTAGATCCTCTTACCTCTATATATACTATATGTCCACTTCATGTAATAATTATTAAGCCTCAAGAACATCAGATTTTGGTCCGTATCATATAAGTTTTAGGTACAAAACCTCAGGTCTGAGTTTTGGTCAACTAAAGATAATATCTTATCTTCAGTTATGTTTCAACTCTGGACTCATGAATGTAGAACAGCCCCACAGACTGCACCCCTTAAAAACTGGACCAAATAATGTCATGACTGACACCTGGACCTCCAAGGTGACCAGACGTCCTGCTTTTGGCAGGACAGTCCCGATTTTTAACAATTTGTTCCGCGTCCCGCGGCGTTTTAAAAAAGTCCCAATTTTTGGAAAGGATGCACAACAAGCTAGGGAATGGCAGGAGATAGACCAAGTTGTTAATCAAGAACCCCCCCACCCCCCCCCCCCCCCCCCCCCCCCCCCCCCCCCCCCCCCACTCCACCCTCGGTCAATGGTGTCCCGCTTTACGAATGTTAAAATCTGGTCACCTTACGCCATGATCAATCGCTCCCTGTCTTATCCCCAACTAATCAGCAAAGCCCACAGCCCCAACTCCCTAAGAACCGTGATTGATGATTTTCCCCTATATTACCTACCAGAGGCATTCAGTACGATTGTCCTGGTTGGACTCTGCCCGCTCGACTTTCAGCATGCTTAATAAACTGCTTCTCCTTTTCCTAGTTGGTTTTGTGAATTCTTTCTCAACCTACAGGCATCCATGACACTACATGGAGCAGGCAAAGTGGAATAGTGAAAGATTTCATCATGCTACTCAGAATGCTGTGCAATTTAAAACTTAAAAATTGTTTATTTCTGGAATTATCTATTTAACATTTTCAGACTGTGGTGACCACAGGTATTCAAAATCATAGAAAGTAAAACCACAGATAAGAGAACTACTGTATTTTTATTACATTTTAAAATAGTTTAATGCATGAATAAATTTTAAGACCAGAGATAAATTTTAGCACGTTATTAATACTCTGGCTTTATTTATTTTTTTTAATTTTAAACAGGTAAGTTTAAAACTAATGGACATTTTTGTTTACTTTTAACCTTCATGTAAGAAATTCTATACTTGATAAAACTAAAATATAAATACAAGTGACTTGCTCAGAGAATTATATTAGTTAATAAAATTAACAAATTTGTTAAAGGCCACTAAAATTTCATTGTTGTACATATAATTGATTAGTATAACTGCAAATGCACTTCATTTTGTCGACATATATTTTGCTTTAATCTAACGTAGTTTTGTCTGGCCTAATAGGATTGACTCCCTTGCATTCTTTCCACTAGAGTCTTCTAACTGTACTTATAATGTATGTCCACTTTTTAAAATCATTAAGCCTTTAGTACATTGCTTCTAGTCAGTGTCAAACTCAAGAATATAGCTTCAGGTTTATCAACCATGACCAAGATACAACCAAACCTCATACCAGAATAAGATATTAGTCAAAAATAACACCTTGACTAAACACCTGGGCTAAAGAAAGAGTGATGGACCCACAAACTTCATCCCCTGGAAACTTAACAGAACAATGACACCAGGACCTAGAGCCGTGGTCAACTGCTCCCTGCCTTGGTCCCAACCAATCTGTATAGCCCATGCCCCCAACTTCCAGAGTAAACATGACTAATTATTTTCCCCTTATATAAACTAGCCACTAGAGGCCATTGGGAAGCCAGGTTTTTGAGAACACCAGCTCACCTGTTTCTGGGAATGGCGTCAACTCATCAAATAAACCTTTGCTTTCTTTGCTGCAAACTCCTGCTAATGTCTTTATTTGGCTTGAGTGTGTGAAGACAACCCTTTGTGTCTATGGTAATGTTAGCTTGGCCAGCAACTTGGCTAGCTTGGTCCATGAATGAAACAAGAGGTAAAAAATTTTTGTTACATAAAATTTGAACCAAAAATATCACCTGTCTAGATGATGTTTAGATTAATGGAGTAAAGATATCTGAAGGTTAACTTCTTTATGAAAGCCCTTTTGGGGGTAATTTGCCTGTACTGTCCATAAAAAGCCATTGAGCTTTATGAAGAGTTATTCAGGACCAAGTTATACCTTTCGTTGTTTTTATCCCAAATCAATTTTGCCAACATTTTTGTTTTACTTCCCAGTGAAAAATCGTTCCTCTGTATTCAGAAACAGAGTAAGTTTTTATTGACCTCTTTAAAAGAATTTGGAACACTCCGGTGCTGCTTCAGTGTACTGCAATCAACTTCAACTAAGTTAAGAACTTTGCTTTCCTTTTAAAATGACTGTTTATCTTCAAGGAAAGAAAAGTGATATTGTGAAAGAGAACTTTAATTCATTAATGGCGTCTATATTTTACTAGGCTGCCCTCTCTTTTAACCTTTTTTACACTTTTTTTTTTCCATTGCCCCTTAAAATATTTATGTATCCATAGGTCTCCAGCCTTATGGACACACTCATTAGTTTGATGGTTACCTGAGGAAAGGGGAGGAGAAGGGAGGGAGAGTTGGGGGTTGGGGGAAGTAGGAGTGGACACCGGATATATGATGATGGAAGGAAAGCTGATTCTGGGCGGTGAGCACATAATGCGATGCATAGGTGATGTGATTGGACTTGTACATCCCGAAACTATCTAATTGTTACCAATCAATGTCACCCCGATAAATTTAACAATAAAATTTAAAAAGATATATTTACGTAAGGAAATATAGTTATTTATAAAAGGTGAAGAGATCGTTAACTTTAAGAAAATTATTGGGACTAAAACTAAAATCATGTATGAATATAATTAAAGACAGCATCCAAATCTCAGGTTTTGTTCCCATCCTTAATTTATTCTGCCACTTAAAATGTATTTTTCCTTTTAATGTTTCTCCTAATTTAATAATCTTTATAAATAAAAACACATCTATAATAAAGATTTTTTACTTTACATCTAAGAGACATACAATACACTTTTATTTACAGTTAAGAGTGTTAAACATGAATTAATGCACATTTATTATTATATATGAAAATTAAGCAACATAATGCTCATTAGAATGAATAGAAAAGTGTGACAGTTCTTATTCATTATATTTAACATCTACTGCTTATTGGTCAATTTATAAACATAATAGAATAAAACGATGTTTATAAACTACTTTTAGGTATTTAACAATGTTCTATTGCATCATCTGTATAATCTACAACATTGAGGGTTTTTTTTTTTAGGGCTATTTTGATAAAGACATTAAAGATGGGCACATGCCCTACATGGAGATTAGCTTGGCATTCCAAGGGACATGGCCCTGCTTCTACCCTCACTTTTATTTGACTTTGAACCATTTTGATAATAGATATAATTACCTTCCTGGGTTTTAGAGATTTTTGTTTTTAAAGATGTTTTTATGGTATCACTGTCTTATCTTGAACTGTCACAATCTCCCATTTTCTATCTTTTCCTACAATGAATAAAGTCTAGAACATTCATTCCACTACTTGCAGCCAACTCAGACTTCAGGGACAGAGCACATGTTGGTTTCCTTTTTTTTTTTTTTTATTGTTAAATTAATTGGGGTGACATTGATATCAATTATATTGTTTCCAGGTGTACAGTTCTACATTACATTGTGTATGCATCGAATTATATGTTTACCACCCAGAATCAGCTCACTTTCCACCACCATATATTTGATTCCCCCTCCCTCCCTACTCCCTGCTCCCAGCTTGCCCGCCCACCTTCCCCTTTACCCTCAGGTAACCATTAAACTATTGACTAGGTCCATGAGGTTTTGTTTCTTTGTTCATTTCAGTTTTATATTCCATCTATACGTGAGGTCATATGTTTCTTGATTCTTTCAGTCTGACTTATTTCACTTAAGATGTTTTCAAGGTCCATCTATGCAGTCACAAATTGCTATATTTCATCTTTTTTATTGCTGACTAGTATTCCATTGTATAAATGTACCACAACTTCTTTATCCAGTCATCTATCAGAGGACACTTTGGTTGATTCTACGACTTGGCCCACCATGAACAGTGCTGTGATGAACACTGGGGTACATGTATCTTTGCAGATTAAGGTTTTCAGGTTTTTGGGGTAGATACTCAGGAGAGGAATTGCTGGGCCCTATGGCAATTCCATTCCTAGTTTTTGAGGAATCTCCACACTGCCTTCCATAGTGATTGTACCAATTTATAGTCCCACCAGCAGTTATGAGGGTTCCTTTTTGTCCACAGCCTCTCCAGCACTTGTGATTATAGCCATTCGTGCGGTGGTATCTCATTGTGGTTTTACTTTGCATTTCTCTAATTGCTAGTGATGTTGAGCATTTTTTCATGTGCCTGTTGGTTATTTGTATGTCTTCAGGAAAGAAGTGCCTGTTTGGGTCTTCTTCCCATGTTTTAATTAGATCGTTTGCTTTTTTGTTGTTGAGTTGTGGGAATTCTTTATATATTTTAGATATTAGTCCCTTATCAGAGGCATTGTTTGCAAATATTTTCTCCCATTCAGTTGGTTTCCTTTTTAGTTTGTTGACGGTGTCATTTGCTGTGTTGAAGCTTTTTAGTTTGATATAATCCCAGTCATTTCTTTTTGTTTTTACTTCCCTTGTCTTTGGGGTCAAGTTCATGAAGTGCTCTCTGAGCCCAAGGTCTATAAGTTTAGTGCCAATGCCTTCCTCTATGCATTTTATAGTTTCAGATCTTATGTGGAGGTCATTAATCCACTTTGAGTTAATTTTGGTAAATGGCAACAGTTCACAGTCCAGATTCATTCTTTTGCATGTGGTTTTCCAATTTTCCCAGCACCATTTACTGAAGAGGCTTTCTTTTCCCCATTGTATATTTCTTGTTCCTTTATCAAAGATTATCTGTCCATATATTTGTAGGTTTATTTCTGGATTTTTGACTCTGTTCAATTGGTCTGCATGTCTGTTTTTCTACTAATACCAAGCTGTTTTGATTATTGACTCTTAGTAGTATAAAGTTGGGGAGCGTGATGCCTCCAGCCTTATTTTTTTTTTCCAGACGATAGCTTTGGCAATTCAGGGTCTTTTGTGGTTCCATAAGAATCTGATTATTTTTTTTTATCTACATATATCTTGATAAAATGTCTGTGGGATTTTGATGGGAACTGCATTAAACGTGTATATTGCTTTGGGTAATATGGCTGTTTTACCTATGTTGCTTCTTCCAATCTATCAACATGGAATATCCTTCCATTTCTTTGTATCTTCTTCAATTTCTTTTAATAGTGTCTTATAGTGTTCCTTGTATAAATTCTTCACATTCTTTGTTAAGTTTATTCTTAAGTATTTTTGTTTTGATTGCAAATGATATTGGTTTTCTCATTTCTTTTTATGAAGTTTTGTTGTTTGTATATAAAAGTGCTGTGTAGGGAAACCAGGATGGCTCAGTGGGTTAAACGCTCACTTTGCAGTCCCAGGGACCGAGGATCGAATCCCGGCCCTGGCCCGAGTGGACCCATATGCTGAAATGGGGAGTGCCCCCAGTTCAGTTCTCACCGGGGTGAAGACCCTGACCCAGTTCCTGCCCTGTGCAGCCCCGCACCCACCTGTGGAACGAAACTATGTGGAAAAACCAATGATATGCAATTATGGAGACTGTTCTGGGCCCTCCCGCTTCTCTCTCTCTCTGTCTCCATATCTCTCTCTCTCTCTCTCTCTCCCTCTCTTTCTCTCAAAAACAATAATAATAAATCTTTTAAAAAAAAGTGCTGTGGATTTTTGTACATTGATTTTGTATCTGCAACTTTACTGTACTAATTTACTATTTCTAACAGTTTCCTGGTGGAGTCTTTAAGATTTTCTATATAAAGAATCATGTTGTCTGCAAAAAGTAACAGTTTAACTTCTTTGTTTCCAATTTGGATGCTTTTTATTTCTTTTTCCTGCCCAATTGTTCTGGCTAGAACTTTCAGCACTATATTGAATAGCAGTGGTGACAGGGGACATCCTTGTCTCGTTCCTGATTATAGAAAAAAAGGTTTCAGTTTTTTTCCATTCAGTATTACATTTGCTTAAGGTTTGTCATATATGGTCTTTATTATGTTGAGGTACTTTCCTTCTACATACATTTTATTAAGTGTTTTGACCATAAATCGGTGTGGTATTTTGTCGAATGCTTTTTCTGCATCAATTGATATAAACATATGGTTTTTATCTTTAATTTTGTTTACGTGGTGTATCACATTGATGGATTTGTATATGTTGAACCATCCTCCTACCCCTGGGATGAATCCCACTTGATTGTGATGTATGATATTTTAAATGTATTGTTGTATTCTATTTGCTAGTATTTTTTTTAGAATTTTTGCATTATTGTTCATCAGAGATAATGGTCTATATTTTTCATTTTTTGTGACATCCTTGCCAGGCTTTGGTAGTAGGGTAATGCTGGCCTCATAGAATGAGTTGGGAATATTGCCTCTTCTTCAGTTCTTCGGAAAAATTTGAAGAGGATAGGTGTTAGTTCCTCTTTGAATGCCTGGTAAAACTCGTTAATGAGACCATCTGGTCCTGGACTCTAGCTTTTGTGAAGGTTTTGGATGATTGTTTCAATTTCTTTACTGTTGATTGGTTTGTTTAGGTAATCCAGTTCTTCTTGATTCAGTCTAGGTAGACGATACATTTCTAAAAACTAGTCCATTTCTTCTAGGTTTCAAATTTTCGGGGGCATATAGTTCTTCATGGTATTTTTGTATGATCCTTTGTATTTCTGTGGCATCAGTTGTAATTTCTCCTCTTTCATTTCTAATTCGGATTACTTATGTGTTTTCTCTTTTTCCCTTGGTGAGCCTAGCTAGGGGTTTGTCAACTTTATTAATTTTTTCAAAGAACCAGCCCTTTTTGCATTAACTTTTTGTTTTTATTTTTATTCTCTATTTCATTTAGTTCTGCTTTAATTTTTAATATTTCCTTTCTTCTGCTGACTTGGATCTTTTTTGTTCTTCTTTTTCTAGTTCTTGATGATGTGATATTAGGTTGCTTACTTGTGATTTTTCTTGTTTCTTAAGAAAGGCCTGTAGCAATATAAATTTTCCTCTTATTACTACTTTTGCTGCATCCCAGTAATTTGGGTATGTTGTGTTTTCATTGTCATTTGTTTCTATGTACTTTCTAATCTTGTCTTTTATTTCTTCTTTGATCCAGTCATTTTTTAATAACATGTTGTTTAATCTCCTCGTATATGTGGTTTTTTGTGCTTTCTTTTTGTAGTTAATATCCAATTTCAAATCTTTGTGATTGGAGAATACACTTGGTATGATTTCGATCTTCTTAAATTTGCTGAGGCCAGCTTTGTGTCCCAGCATGTGGTCTATCCTTGAAAATGTTTCATCTGCACCAGAAAAGAATGTATGTATAGTCCTGTGTTTTAGGAAGAAGTATCCTGTAAATGTCAATTATGTACAGTTGCTGTAATGTATCAATTAAAGCTGATATTTCCTTATTTATTTTCTGTTTGGTTGATCTCTTTATGGCTATCAATGGGGTGTTTAAGTCCGCTACTATAATTGTGTTTCTGTCAGTTTTTCCTTTTAAATCTATTAGTAGTTGTTTTGTAAATTTTGGTGCTTTTTGGTTGGGGACATATATATTAAGGAGTGTAATATCTTCTTGTTGTATTGTCCCCTTTATCATTATGAAATATCCATTTTTGTCTCTTATTATGTTTTTGACCCTGAAGTCTGCTTTGTCAGATATAAGTGTGGCTACACCCCCTTTTCTCAGGCTGCCATCTCTTAGAGTATTTTTCTCTACCCTTTCACCTTGAGTCTTTGTTTGTCCTGTGGCTGAGGTGTGTCTCTTGTAGACAGCATAAGGTTGTTTTCTGTTCTTTAATCTAGTTTTCTACTCTGTGTCTTCTTATTGGTGAGTTCAGTTCATTTACATTTAGGGTGATGATTGATATATGAGGATTTCTTACAGCCATTTTATCTTTTGTTTTCTGGTAGTTCTTTTTTTGGATTGCTCCTTTGCTTTTTTCTTCCCATTGATTATTTTAGCTTAAAGGTGTTTATGACTATTTTCTCTGTTTTCTCTTCTTTTATTGTTATGTATCCCAGTTCTAAGTTCTTTTTCAGTGGTTACCATGTACTTTATATAAAAGAACGTTTTATATATGCAGTGGTTCCTTTTCTTAAGGATGTTTCTTAGCTCCATTCTCTTTGGAAACTTAAGTCTTTACTTCCTGCCCTTTTTATATTATAGTTGTTCCAGTTTATCCCTATTTACTTTTACTTTTTGTTTCAGGTCCAACTGCCTGCTTCAGTATTTCTTTAAATGCTGGCATGTGCTAGAGAATTCCTTCAGTTTTGTATGTCTGCAAAGGTTTTTATTTCTCCTTCATATCTAAAGGGTAACTTTGCTGGGTACAGGATTCTTGGATGGTGATTTTTTCTTCTTTAATATTTTGGATACTTTGTTCCATTTCCTTCTGGCTTACAGTTTCTGTTGAGAAATCTAATGATAGTCTGATGGGCTTTCCTTTATAGGTTTGGTGTTCTTTGTTCTGGCTGTCTTGAGGATTTTTTCTTTGTCTTTGACCTTTGATATCTTCAGTATAATGTGCCTTGGAGAGGGTCTGTTAAATTCAAGTAGCTAGGGGTCCTGTTTCTTTCTTAGATTTTTGGTTCCATTTCTTGCCATAGATTTGGGAAGTTCTCCTCTACTATTTGTATGAGTAAATTCTCTGTGCCCATTTCATCCTCTGCTCCCTCTGGAATACCTATTATTCTTACATTATTTTTCTGATGGAGTCAGACAGTTCTTATAGATATCCTTCATTTCTTTTGGCTTTTAGGTCTCTCTCTTCTTCCTTCTGTGATATTTCCAAATTTTTGTCTTCAATTTTACTAATTCTTTTCTCCATGTAGTCAATGCTGCTATTTCATTTTTCATTTATTTTATTGTGTTGCTTATCTCTAGAATTTCTATTTGCATCTTTTTCATAGATTAAATTTCCTTTTTGAGATCACTTAGTTCCTTCTGTGTACTCTGCCAGGTTTCTTTGATGTTTTTGAGTGTTTTTATAATTGCAGCCTTGAATTCTCTGTCATTTAGCTCATATAATTTCATATCTTCAAGTTCTTTTTCTGGAAATTTTTGTCTTTTTTTCTGAGCTCCTTTGTTTAAAGGGGTATTCATCACTGTTGGAGAATTTTGTTTCCTGGACATGAGGAGTTTTCCCCTGGTAGATATAAAGGTGTCTTTCTTTTACTTCTTAGCTGGGTTTAGTGTCTTATAATATTTTCTCTTGGTTATTTGGTTTTCTCACAGTGGGAGACTTTCTAGAATATGGGCTTCTCTTTCACTCAGTCGCCCTGGTCTCTGTATGCCTCCTCTTTGGGAAGGTATGGTGGCCAATGTTATTTTATGCCTCCAAGATCCCACTGCTGTAAGGAGCTGCCACACCTAGATTCCTTTGCTGGCTTCAATGGGAAAGGTGGGAGTGGCACTTGTTGGAAAAGGTACAGGTCTGTTTGCATCACAGGGTAATGGTAGCTTCCTTCTGCTGGCTTTAGCAGGAAGATTGGGGGTGGGTTTGTTGGGAAAGGTACAGGTCTGTCTGCATTACACGGTACCGGTAATCGCGGCTTCCCTCTGCTGTCTTCAGCAGCAGGAGTGGGGACAGGGTTTGTTGGGAAAGGTGCATATCTAATAGTGTCACAGGGTAATGGTGGCTTCCTGGCAGCAGCTCACTGAAGGCCCACCATGGGTGAGACCTGTGGGCCAAGCCCTGGGAGACAGCAAGGCTACATGTCCAAGGCCACACAGTGCTCCAGTTGGGGCCTGACCTCATTAAGGGCCACTCTGCTCCTCAGCCACCAACATACTCCTAGTGTCGGCGCTCCAGCCACTGGAACACCCACTTTTGGCTCCAGTTGTTGGCCTCACGCTCCATGGGCCCCCAGCTCCAGCCACCTGACTCAAGCGCTGCCAGCTGGATCTTCACTCCAGTCACCCACACTGATCTCTTGCTGCTGCTAGTGCCTCGCTCTGGCCTCCTACAGTGTGCTCTGGCCACCCTCACTGTGCCATGGCACTCCCACTGGGGCCTCTCACCACTTAGGGATTCTCTGGTTGGATTTTATTTGTTTAAGTTGTAGTCTTTCCAGGAGAGGTTTCAAGAGCTCCTCTCATGCCACCATCTTGATGACATCTCTGTATGTTGGGTTTCTTGGCCCTCTCTGGGAGCAATGCAATTTTACTGTTCTGGGAGGCAGTGGGAGCAAGGCTCCGAGTGCTGTTTCTGAAACCAGACAGACCAATAGCTTGCCCAAAACCCACCATTTGTCAGGTGTTTGACACTGGAAATGACACCCTGTCTATACACCTCCTTTTCTTCATTTGTAAAGAGAAATAACAATAAGGTTGTTTGAGAATTTAATTGGATAAACCATGTAAAGCATTTAGGAAACTGAGTAGAACTCAATAAATATTTAACAAATTACTCAATTTATTGAAATTATTCAATGTATTAAATACTTAATAATGGTAGCCATAAATATAATCACTAGCATTATCTAAGCATTTGCCACATTCTTTATATGCTGTCCACTGTATTTATAATTTGAACCCATGATTTGTACTCTCCTCTTCTCCCAGGCTTTATTGTTAAGATTTATTTTTATTGTTTTTGACAGAGAGAGAGAGAGAGAGAGAGAAACAGACAGAGACAGAGAGAGACAGAGAAAAATGGGAAGGCCCAGAGCAGTCTTCATAGTTATATGTCATTAGTTTTCAATATAATTTCACTCCATAGGTGGGCATGGTGCTGCTCAGGACAAGAACCCAGCTGTGGGCTTCCTGCATGGGAGGCCTTCCTCTGTGAGCTGAGGGCCTCCTATGTGGGAAGCACACCTGGGACAAGAGCCAAAACACGGTCCTCTCCTATAGGAAGTTTGCCCCAGTGAGAACCGAAGTGGGGGCACACCCCAGTACAGCTAATGGTCCATGTGGGCCATGCTAGGATATGATCCTCAGACCTTGGGGCTGCAAGATGAGTGCTAAACCCATTAAGCCACCTTGACATCCCCCAAGGCTTTATTTTCAATTAAATTTATTGGGGTAATATTGGTTAATAAAATTGGATAGGTTTTATGTTTACAACTATATAATACATCATCTATACATTGAATTGTGTGTTTTCCACCCAAAATCAAAGCTTTCTACCAGGCTATAACAAATAGATTACAATATCAGGCAATGTATCTAATTATCCAATCTATCTCACAGAGATGATCAGTTGCAAACTGAACAAATATAATCTGGAGAGAAATTTATAGTTATGAGACAATAAGAATTCTGTGAAAAGAGAATTATTTATAATTTCAGGGTAGAAAAGGCCTTCCTAACCCTGCCTGAAAATTTACAAACTATAAAAGAAAAAAATAAGTTGATAAATTCTACTGCATCAAATAAAAAATATTACATGAAATAAAGTACCAGTGAAAAATAAAAAAAACACAGCACAGACTGGAAAATATATATTTGCAATTCAATAGTAAAATACTAACATTTTTGATATGTACTTTATTATGGGTAAAGACTAACAATTCAAAAGCAAAAAAAAGAAAAAAGGTGGGGGGGAAGGGAGATGAAAAATTAAATTCAGAGATAAAGAAATATATATGTTTTATAAACCAAAAGATTCTAAATGCAATCACATAGGAAGGTTAAGAAAATTGTAATTAAAGCTCTACTGAATTGTTGTCTTTTACCACCAAATCATCAATGTCTAAAGTTTGATGCTACACTCTGTTGGTAAGAGGCACATTTGAACATTGCTGGTTGAATGAATATTTGTATAAATCCTGCCTAAGGCAATCTGGTACTATATATTGCAATTGCAAGTATATATTCCTATAGTCCCAATAATCCCATTTCTGGGTATTTAGCCCACATATATTTGCAAAAACATAAGTTGGCATATGCACAAATTTATTCATTTCAGCATTTTAAATAATCAAAATAATTTAAAATTTTAATCTATATCAATCAATAAGGCACTATTTAAATAAACTGTGGTGAAAACATGTAATAGTAAAAATATCATGTACTATTGTAGAGGATATATGGAACATAATAATTTGTTTAAAATAATTGGAGGAAGACTGTATGTTAGAATTACTTTAAGATTTATTGTTTGGGAAAAGGTGAGAGAGAGAAAGAGAGAGAGAAAGAGCGAGAGAAAGAGCGAGAAAAAGAGAGAGAGAGAGAGAGAGAGAGAGAGAGAGAGAGAGAGGAGGGGAGAGGGCCCGGAGCAGTTTCCATAATTATACATCAAGAATTGTGACATAGAGGAAAAAGAAAGATGGCGGCATGAGAGGAGAACCCTGATAACTGCCTGGAAAGGGACTTATGAACAAAGGGGACTTCACAGGGAAAACCCTGAGAAGCACCCTCTTCTGAGAGAACCACACAACACAGAACAATACCCAAAGGTTAGAGGAAAAAGGGGAGCGAGGCAGAGGGAAGGGGAAGGAGCAGTTCGGGGACAGGAATGTGGAGCATGGCCTGGGGCTGGTAAAAACAAAGGGGGATTGGGGGACCATGGTCAAAGTGGAGCTGGATTGCGGGAGGGCTGGAAGCCAAGACCTAAGAAGCGCGGAAGCCCCAAAGGAATGTGGACAATTTAATATCTGAACCCAAGGGGCTTCATGCAGAGCCCTAATCAGATCACAGAGCCTAAAGTGGAACAGGGACTGTGGAGCAGGGTGGCTACACTTCCCAGCGGGTGGGGTGAGAGCAGGAAATCAACCAACAGTAGCTTGGCACTCCGATTTACGGAGAAGATTGACTGTGAGGGAGCGCCTTCTGAAAACAGGGCTCTCAGAGTGAGGGTTGCGGCTACATTAGATGTGCTCAGAGTGAATCCAGTGATCTTAGGAACTCTACAGAGTTGCCAGCCTAGTGCAGCTGCTGGCCCAGCCTCAGCCAAGCCAAGCCCAGCCGGCTCACAGACTCGCAGACGTGATTAAAGGGAAAAAGCCAGAGCGGCTCACTGTACCCTTAAGCACCACTGTGAAGCTGCTGCTGGCAGACACAATTAGAAGAAAAAAGCCTGAGCTGCGCTCCCCGCCCACAACCCTGCCAAGCTGCCACCCTGGCTGCTGGCTCACAGACTCGGTTAGAGGAAAGAAAGCCCGAGCTTCTCACCCGGCTGGCACTGAACCACCAGCCTCGCTGCAGACAGCGGACTCTGCTATTCTGTCTCAGGCCTGTCCTAACTCCTACTCACATGCCCCCACTTCCGGAACCACAACTTCACTACCCTGCCTTCTAAGGGCTAAAACTGCAAGCTAAACAACAACCCCAAGGCACAGAACTGACTGCTTCCCCCAACCCTCTCACAAAATCTCCTTCTCCCACAACTGAGAAGCCCACCTGATAGGAAAACCCCCAGTGGGAAAGCATACTCATGCACATAGGAAAAAGAACCACATCACACACAATGCACACCTCAGAATCCAAAGCCCCTCCAGAAGATCAGGGGCTTTCTTTAGTAAAGGAGCTTGCACACGTGGAATCAAATCTAAGTGAAACAGAATTAAGAACTGCAATAATCAAGGCACTCAGAGAGCTCACTCAATGCTGGCAAAGTACCCCGACACAGTTAAATGACCTCAACAAGAAATTTTCTGAGCAAACTGAGTACTTTGCCAATAAAATTGAGAAGTTAGAACAGAACCAAAAGGAACTCCTTGAAATGAAAGGAATCATGGCAGAGCTGAAAAAAAGAACTGACCAGCCTGGGAAACAGGGCTAACCAGCTAGAGGAAAGAATGAGTGAAATCAAAGATAGAAACATGGATATGTCAGAGAGGGAAGAAGAAAGGGAAATGAGAATCAAGAGAAATGAAAGAGCCCTAAAAGAACTCTCTGACTCCGTCAGAAAGAACAATATTAGAATAATAGGGATACCAGAAGGAAGTGAGATGAAATCTTCTCAGAGTCTACTAAAACAAATAGTGGATGAAAATTTCCCTAGCCTATGGAAAGAATTATTGCCTCAAATCCAAGAGGAAAGCAGGAGCCCCAACTTCCTAGACCCAAGCAGATCTTCTCCAAGGCACATTGTTCTGAAGATGACAAAGAACAAAGACAAGGAAAGAATCCTCAAGTCTGCCAGGGAAAAACAAAATATAACTTTCAAAGGAAAACCTATCAGGCTATCACCACACTTCTCAGCAAAAACTCTGCAAGCCAGGAGGGAGTGGACCCCAATCTTCAAAATATTAAAAGAGAGAAATTTCCAGCCAAGAATCAACTATCCAGCAAAATTAACCTTCAGATATGAAGGAGGAATTAAGGCATTTTCAGATATACAAAAGCTGAGGGAATTCTCCAGCTCAAAACTGGCACTCCAAGATACTGAAGGAGGCTATCCAAC
>PVKE010040659.1:0-14495 GCA_004027555.1 Craseonycteris thonglongyai
TGTCAACTATGGAGACTGCTCTGGGCCCTCCCCCTTCTCTCTGTCTCTCTCTATCTGTCTCTCTCTCTGTCAAAAACAATAAAAATAAATCTTAAAAAAAAGAAAAAAGAAGAGATAACAAATGTTAGCAAGAATGTGAAGAAAAGAAAACCCTTCTATACTATTGGTGGAATTGTAAATGTGGAAAACAGTATGATGGTTCCTCAAAAATTAGAAAGTAAAGTATGATATGATATAGCAATCTCACTCCAGGGGCTATATCTGAAGGAATTAAAATCAGCATTGCAAAGAGATATCCGATCACCTGTGTTCATTGCAGTATTATTTGCAAAAGCCAAGATATGAAAACACATAATGCCCTTTGACGGAAGAATGGATAAAGAAAATGTGAGAACATATATAATGGGTTATTTTCCAGACATTAAAAAAAAATAAGACAGTTGTGCCATTTGTGACAACATAGATAAAACTGGAGGTCATTCTGCTAAGTGAAATAGACCAGACAACTACAAATACTATATGATACCACCTACATGTGGCATGTAAGAAAGCTGCATACAAAAAACAGAGAATAGCGTGGTGGTGGTTGCCAGGGGCTGGGAGGATGAGAAAATGGGGTGACATAGATGAAGGGTACAAACTTTTAATTATAAGAAGAATGAGTTCTGAAAATCTAATGCATAGCACGACGACTAAAGTTAATAACAAAGAAATTACTGAGAGTAGATTGTATTCTCACCACACACACACACACACGAGTTACTTATGTGAGGTGATAGACATATTATTTTGATCTTGATGATCATTTCAACATGAATATCAAATCATCACAACGTATACTTTAAATATACAACATTTTAAAATAAAAACAACATACTTTAAATAAAAACAACTCATGGAGTTGAGCATTATTACAGAAATAGCTACCTATCTTATGTAGATCAGGTGTTTTCAAAGTGTGGCCCTAGACCAACAGCATTAACATCCCTGGGGAGCTTGTTAGAAATGCAAATTCTTAGGCTCCACCTCAGTATGCTAATTCAGAATCTCTTAGTGGGTGGGGCCCAGCAATGTGTATTTGAATAAACTATGTAATTCGGATGCTTGCTCAAGTTTGAGAATTCCTTCTTTTAGCTTCAAAAATTGGTTCCCTCTGCACCATGGGATGATTTAGGCCTGTTTCCAAGGACTTGACTATTGGGATCAGATTCATGGTGTTGTTCTTGATGATCCTATCTATATTTTGTCAGATGATCGCTGCAGTTTGCCTGCAGAGAAACCAACAGGATTCTAGCATCTTACTCTGCCTACCTATGCATAAATATATTTGACTGATTTCCCTCTATTACTTATTATTGCAAATTATGAGGTTGAAAATATTAACTGAATTTGCCCTCTTAAAAAATGAACAGTAATGGTGCCATTTCATTCCCTAATGATTCTTTTCTTTCTCTGTGCTTGTGTGTGTGTGTGTTTCTCTTCAGGAAACAGAGATAATCTTCATTATCTTTAATCCTGAAGCTGAAAATTAAGAACAGGTTGAGGACCTTGCATGGGTGTATGACAATTGTTGATTGCTCCAAGTATTACAGTAATAACACCAATGACAAAACTATTATGTTAAATGAGGCTGATATAATTTAAAAATGTAGCCATATAATTTACAAATCACTGTCACGTGTATTGTCTTATTTAATTCTTATTTTTGCTCCATGCATTATTCCTATTCAAAAATGGGGATACTGGGGTTTAGAAAGGTTATACTTTTATTATTGAGCATCATATAAAATCATATGATGAGGGGTGGAAAGCACCGTATGATTTTAACCAGAACTTTCTCTTAGAATAATAACAACAGTTTAAGCATATTGAGTGTTTTCTATATGCCGGGCACTATGATAGGTGGGTTCTGTTTTACTTGATCCATGAAACAGCCCAATATATAACCCTATTCCCATTGTATGAATAGAAAGACAGCCTTACAAAGGTTAATGTCGAAAACTGATGAGGTGCAACTATGGAGACTTCCCTGGGTCCTCACCCTTCTCTCTGTCTCTCTTTGTCTCTGTCAAAAACAATAAAATAAATCTTAAAAAAAAATCTTTAAAAGTTTAAATAACATGGGTATGTCATTAATAGTTTAAGAAGTCATGGCACTAGGATTCAGATCCAGGCTGGTTTTCACTTGAAAACACTTCTTCTTAGACTGTTCACAGGGTCTCTGGAGATGGTGCATTTGGATAGGAGCTTCATTTTTCATAGACCGGGAATTCTGTGCAGGAAATTCACCATTCTCTATTTTCTGTACCCAGCAAGAAATGCAGGCAGAAAGATATCAGCCAATGAGACTCCATTGAAGTCTACTGAAGTACTTGACTCCTTCAATCCAAAGGACTTTGCTATTCTGGGCTATTCTGGAATGGAGCTCACATTCTATTTATCATATCACTAGCTGTCCAGAAAAGAGTATAGAAAGCCATAAGGGTCCCTAAGAAATCTCACATAATCCCATAAGTAGCTTTATCTACAGAGAGGAAGGGCAGGCATTTCCTAAGAAGCCAGTCTCTAAGTGGGTTAAGTTAGTGGAGACAGTCTGTTATTTTCATCATACAAAGGGTCAGGCACAATCCCAGCGTGAGACATCTGCCTCCTCCTCCCTGTCCAGCACAAAATACCCTGGGTGGAAAGAGCCAAACAATAATTAAAAATTGCTTTGCCAATATTCAAATGGTACAGAAATATATAAAATAAAAATGGAATCAAAGCTTTTCTATAAACAGAATTTAACACATGACTACTTCCAGAGATCAGGCCTGGGTGGTCACGCTGTGGTGGCAGGGATATTTCAAGTTGAATCGTGTCCTCCCAATAGATAGGGCGAAGCTCTAACCTCTGGTATCTCAGTAGACCTCATTTGGGGATGGGGTCAGTACAGATGTGATTCATTAAGGTGAGGTCATCTTGGAGTATGGTAGGCCCTTGATCCAATATACCTGGTGTCCTTATAAGCAGAGGCAAGTTTGGACTCAGACACAGGGCGAGCACCACGTGACAGAGGCAGGGACTGAAGTTGTGTAGCTATAAGTCAGAGTTACAAGATGGCAGACAACATGGGAAGCTAAGAGGAAAGCATGGATCACATTGTCCTCTTGAATCCTTGGGAGAGAATGGCTCTGCCAACACCTTAACTTTAAACTTCTAGCATCTAGAACGATGGGAGAAAACATTTCTGTTGTTTTGAGCCACCCACTTTGGGGCAATTTGTTACCGCAGCTCCAGGAAACTAATATGTTGGAATTGTACATTCTGAAGTCTGTTCATGCTGGTTCTTCCACTCAGCAATGCACACTTCCAATTCTTTCAGGTTGTTTTGTGGCTTGATAGCTCATCTCTTTTTATCAATCACAAATATGCCATTGTATGGATGTAGCACAATTTGTTTATTCACTTACCTACTAAAGAACCTATTGGTTGCCAGTATTTATTTTTTTAAGATCTATTTTATTGTTTGAGAGAAGGTGAGAAAGAAAGAGAGAAGGGGGGAGGGTTCAGAGCCATCTCCATAGTTGTACATCATTAGTTGTGACGTGGTTTCATTCCACACACGTGGATGTGGGGCTGCACAGGGTGGGAACTGAACTGGGGACCTCCCGCATGGGAGGCGAGAAACTTTGCCCCTGAGCCATCACGGTGATTACCAGTTGCGCCACAGTTCAGTATACGGGGTTGCACGGGCTGGGGCCGGGAATAGAACCCTGTACCTGGAAACTGTGAGTAAAGCTACAATAATCATTTGCGTGGAAGTTGTAGAACAGACCTGTTCTATACTTGGTCTCTTACAGCTTCTCTCAGCTTTTGTACATCCATCTTCACTTAAGAAACAAGACATCTGTTTATTCTTCCGTAGTATGTGAATTGTTGTTAGATTTCCTTCCTGTCCTTAATTCATTAAACAAATATTTATTGAGTACCTCCCATGGGCCAGGTCTTGGGCTACATGGTAGAGACCAAATAGTAAATAAAATAGAGATGATTCTTGTTTTCATGAAGTTTTAAAGATTTATTTTTATTGTTTTTTTGAAAGAGAGAGACAGAGAGAGACAGAGAGAGAGAGAGAGAGGGGGGGGGAGGGGCCCGAGCAGTCTCCATAGTTGACAGCATTAGTTTTCATGACTTCATTCCACAGGTAAGCACGGGGGTACACAGGGCAGGAACCTGGCTGGGGGCCTCCACATGGGCCTTGGCAAGAACTAAACTATTCAACATATGGGTCTCTACAGGTTGGGGCTGGGACTCTATCCTCGGACCCTGGGGCTGCAAAGTGAGCACTTGACCCACTGAGTCATCCCAGCTTCCCACCCCCTCCCCCCACCTTCCATTTCTGTGTCTTGATGTTGCTTAAAGCTTCTCTCTCTCTCTCTCACTGTCTGCTGTTCAAGATCAACTCAACAGCACAGAAAGCTGTTTATGGGAAGAGGAAATAGCTTCTTTCTCTCTCAAAAACAACTCAACAGCAAAGAACGATGTTTATGTGAAATGAGGAAACAATTTCTTTAGGCCCCCTTCAAATTTTCCTTTTCCTCTCATTAAGGATAGGAATAACAACATTGAATGCCACCTGAGAGTGATAGCTTTTTAAAATTCAAAGCATTTTAAAGCTAGAGTGTGCCTAGATTTTTTAACATCTTAAGTGTTAACACATTTCAAATGATCTTTCTACAGTGAAAGATGTTTTGTTTTCTTTCTTTTGTAAAACATTCAAGATTGATCAGGCATTTGCATGAATCATCTAGATAATGACTGCATTTATTAGAATAATTTACAAAATCTGTCTCCAATATTCTCTTCCAATGTCAATTATATGCCTCAAAAATGGAACTCAAGGCCAGTTTTACAGAAATGTTTACATCCCTCAATTTGTTTCCTGGCACCCAGACTTGAACATGAGTTTGAAGGATCTGCTAAGCACCACAGAGGGTGGGCTTTGTGGAGAGAACACAAGATTCTGCTTCAGTGGTCCTGATTTCTAGTCACTTTTCTGACTCTAATTATAAGCAAATCATTTAACTGTATTGAGCATATTTTTTCTTATTTGTAAACTGGGGTATGTAATAGGAAATTTAATAATAACTATTTAACAGTATTTTTGTGAGATTCTAATGCCCTATATGTGAAACCATTAATATAATGGTTATACAGTAGACTCTCAGTTAACCGGCACTCATGGGAATTTGTAGACGCCAGATAAACGTAAGTAGACTCTCTGTGAACCGGAACTGAGGCAACCAGTTGCTTGAGATTTTGCTGGTTGCTTGAGTTACAGGTAATGGAGAGTCTACAGTATAATAATTATTTCAGATTTCCCCTTAGCATTGATTATTGGCTACCAACTGTGTCAGTTTTGCTGTATTAATATTTGTGATTATTGAATGCTGTGGAGCGAGTCATTTAATAGCCTCATCACTGTTTTTAGGACAAAGACTAACATCTGGAACATGGCTTATCTCTCTCCCTCAGGACTACCCACTTCCCTTGCTGTCCAAGCTCCAGACACGTTGGGTTTCCCTCAGGTTTGAAGGAAGCCACTGTCCTTTCTACCCTAGAACCTTGTTCATGTTGTTGTCTCTGCTTGAAGCACCCCTGAACCCCAATCTTGCTCCACGCCCTTGTTCTCCCGGTTCAGATGTCACGTGTCTGGGGCAATCCTGGCCACCCTCAGGATTCACTGAAGCCCACCTGTTAGGGGCACATGTACCACCCTCTACTTCTCCTGCTTTGTACTTTTCACTGCAGATTATTGGAGTAACACTTGTGCTGTCTTCCTGAAAGAAGAGACTATGAGTGTGTGGCTTCCATTGGGGGTCCAACACACAGCTCAGTGCCTGGCACATACGGGGCACTTGATAAATATTTGTTGACTGAATAAAGGAAAACAAATAATAACTTGAGGACAATCCATAAAACCCATAATGCAAAAGCAAGCATATTGAATAGTCCACGGAAATAAATATACACTCACAACTATAGAAGGTACTAGAGAGAGTGATCAAATGCATGGCATAATTATTATATTCTCTTGGTTTCATAGGAATTGGGTTTGTCTACAAGCAGAGGCGATTTATAAGTGAATATAAAATAGTTAAAATCCGGTATCTGAAAAAATATATAAATATAAAAAGGCAAGGCCAGGTAAAAAGCTAGAATAAATATTTAGAGTACATAATTCCACAGGGTTGCTAATGTTGAGCTGTGTGATTCTAAACTGGCTGAGCACCCAAACAAAATTGAAAATATGATCAGTTGCATGATAGTCACTGGATTGAGAGGAAAAACACTCTATTCTTCTGGGAAAAGACAGCTGCTCATGACACTTTTTGTTTTCTGGATGAAATGACTTTGCAGGGTCCAAACTGACTTTCTCTAGGGCAGCGCCTCAGCAGCTTGGCAGCCTTCCAAAACCTCTTCTCCCCTCTTCTGCCCTCCTGTTTCTGCCCCTCCCCTCTTCTCCCTCCCCTCCTCATTTTTCCACCCTTTTGCTCCTGACATTTCTATCGCACTGCAACTAAGAAATCAGCTTAAAGTGCAGCATTCCCCGGGGCTGGGGTGGTGTTAGGCAGCCTTTAAATCTGGCAGGTCTTAACTTAATCCAGTGAAAACAGTCCCACCAACCTTGTTCCGGGGTTTGCCCCGCCCTCACCTGGAGTGAGTCACTCAATCTCCTTGGGGTTCCATTTCTGTAGCCACACAGAGCTTCCCGGGCCTCTTTCAAAGGGCCGCTGAGAAGATGAATGAGAGAACACCTGGACCTGGGCCTGGCAGAGCCCAGACCCCATAAATGTTTCTTTCTTACACATTTCTTCCTCCCTCTAGGAATTGGCACGAGAATCAACAGAGACATTATGTGTATTTGAAAGACTGTTGTGTATGTGTGAGCTGTGTTTATATTCTACAAGACCGAGGAAAGGAGAGGCCCACCCCACTGGCTTAAAAAAAAAAAAGAAGGGGAAGAAAATAATGAATGTATTTTACTCTACTAATGATTTAGTTCCCCAAATTTTATTTTTATGTATATTTGTGTGTTTTTAACCTAAATCAAGCAAACAAACAAATCGCCCCCAAAAGCAAAAAACAAAACACATAAAAAAAAGAACAAGGAGTGAATTCATAGCTTCTAATCTAATACATATATAATTTAAAAGTATATGGGTATGTAATTTAAAAAAAATCCCTATTTCTGCAATTAAAAAGACATTGCAACAGTGATATAAACAAGTCCATAAAAAAACACACAAAACAGATGTCCACTATAATTTAAAAATAAATTAAAAAACAAACGAACACTAAGGACAACAATAACAAACCAGGAAGTCGTGGGACCAGCTGTAGGACTCAAGGCCAAGGGTCTATAATGATAGCAACTGAGCTCAATTTGGGGTTTCCCACCTTCTCAGACTGTATACTGAAAAAAAACCTGGACTCCGGCTCCGCTGAACTTGATCACTGGTCGAGCTTTCTCTTTCCATAAAATCCTCAGAATGTTTGATCTCTTGTGCCAAATTTCTGCATTAAAAAAAAAAAAGAAAGAAATAACTAGACCTGGATTATAAAGTCTACGATCCCTGAGCAAATTCTTCTTGCCTTTCTAACTCATGTGAACCATACTTGTCCCTCTGGGGAGGTCCTGAGAAATGGGTCATCTCTTTAGGAGCCACTTCAGTAATGGCTGTTTCCATGACAAATTCTCAGGAGTGACCAAGTCCATTGCCCAGTGGTTACAGCACCGTCAAGAGAGGACACGATGATTTGTTCAGTCATTTCTTCTGATTTTTTTCTCTCTTGAAAGGAAATACCGTGGGAGCTCACGAAATCTAAAATTGGGTACTCTGTATGTGCCTCATTATGGTTTTGTGGACAAAGGAACTAAAAACAATGGTGATTTAAAAATAAAATGGCTTTGTTTCCTCTGGCCATGTCAGAAATAAAGACCCTTTCACCAGGAGAGAAGGGTACTAATTGTGTGGCTATAACATCCCAGCAAAAATGTATCTAGCACTGAACCTTAGAACTGGTGAAGTCAATGAACTTTTACACAGAAACTTGGGATGCCTATCTATTCAGCTCTGGTAGGAATATTTAGAGTTAGTAGTCTGTGGCTATTATTGCGAAAGGTTATAATAACCAAATCCATGCAGCAGTGATATCAACTTGGCTGGTAGGCCACTGTGTTTTGATCATCTGGTATTTTGCTGGGTTCAACAATTTTCTGTGTTTCAATGTACTGAACTCAGAATAGTAACCCCCAAGGCCACCACCGAACACAACCTTTTGTGGCCTTTGAAACTCTATTGCACAGAACTGCAAACCAGCAATCCTAGCATTGTGAAACTAACATCGTATTTACTACAGTGTCTACATATCTATATAATGCGTAATAAAGATGAACATGCCATATTCCCCTCGTCAATGTACTTAGTATTATGTTGAGTGCAACTCAAGGTTGTTCCTTGGTATTAATCTCATTAACTATGAGTTGCTATTATTATTTTTATTTTACAAAAGAGAAACTGAGGTTCTGAAAGCTTAAGTATGTATTATACTTAAATATGTATTATACAATTCAGGAGTTTCTGGCTACGGATTTGTTCCTCTAAATTGCCATATGTTTTGCTCCTCAAATGTCTAGTTGATATATAGCTACTGACTTATTAGCAGGACAGATGCGTGAAGACTGGTTTGTGGTCCTAGCTCTCTAGCTATTTCCTATGTGACCGTGGGCATGTTATTTATTCTTTGGCCTTGGTTTTCTTATCAGTCAACTGTGGAGAGTTGCACTAGATGGGGTTTAGGATTTTTCTGATCATCCTAGTTTGTGAATCTAGGATTAATGTGAATTGTTGGGGAGGTCTGGATAATTTGAGAAAGTGGTAACTGTTGGGGTTGGCATCACAGGCCTATATTTTATAAAGGGAAGTTACTTCACAATAACGTGGGGCATGATGGTACAGTAGAAAAATACCCTAGACTAGACATCTGGAGATTTTCTGGAAGGCAGTCTGATCTGGTTAGAAATCTGTGCTATAGACTGAATGTTTGTATCCCTCCAAATTTATATGTTGAGACCTCACTCTCTGAGTAATGGTATTAAGACGTGGGCCCTTTGGAAGAGTATTAGGAAATAAGGGCGAGGCCCTCATGGATGCTACTAGTGCCCTTATAGAAGAGATCACCCTCACCACTTCTGCTCTGTGAGGTTAGAGTGAAAAGACAACCCAGGAACCAGGAAGCAGGTTCTCATCAGACACCAAATATGTCAGCTTCTTGGTTTTGAACTGTGAGGAATAAAGTTCTGTCTTTTTGTGTGTTTGTTTTGTTTTTGACAGAGAGAGACAGAGAGAAGGGGAAGGGCCCAGAGCAGTCTCCATAGTTGACAGCATTAGTTTTCCATATAGTTTCACTTCACAGGTGGGCACAGGGCTGCGCAGGACAGGAATTGGGCTGGGAGCCTCCCGCATAGGCCCCGGCAAGAACTGAACTGGGGACCAGGCCCAGGATTTGAGCCTTGGGCTCCAGGGCTGCAAAGGAAGCGTTTAACCCACTGAGTCATCCCAACTTCCCCATCTTCTGTTGTTTATAAGCTATGCAGTCTATGAAGTCTGACAGTTAAGTTGTGAACTCTTCCTAGAAAAAGTGCTACATACCTCATTGCTGAATATCACTATGGTCACCTATGAAGTACTCCCCTTGCAATGCTATGCAGTGATGCCAGTGCCCAGTCTACCCTTTAAAGCCATTTTGGAACTCTTTCTGGAATGGCCATCAGAGCTATCATCGTATTACCCTTGATGTCTTGAATTTCATAAAAATATTTTTCTTTCGATATTTTCTTTATCTTTGAGTAAAAAAAAAAAGTCATTGGGAGCCAGATTTGATCAGTAGAGAGGGTATTCCAAATACAGTTGTTAGTTTACTGGCTAAAACCTCCTTCACAGACAGTGCAGTGTGAGCTGCTGCATTGTTGTGATGCAAGAGCGGTGACTTGTTGGTGAGAAGTTCAGGTTGTTTTTGTTTCACTTTTTCATGCAACCTTTTCAGCATTTCCAGATAGTCAACTTGGTTGACTGTTTGTCCAGTTGGAACAATGTCATCATGAACTATCCCTCTGATATAAAAAAAAAATTAGCAACATTGTTTTGACTCATGGTTTGGACTGTCGGAATTCTTTTGGTGTGGAGAATTGGCCAACTTCCAGTGTGCACTTTGGTGCTTTGTTTCAGGATCATATTGGTACACTCATGTTTCATCACCAGTGATAACATTGCTCCAATCATCGTCTTGCCTTTCTAAAAGGTCTTGGCGAACTGCTACTCTCCTTAACTTATGTTCATCTGTGAGCTCCTTTGGGACCATTTTTGTACACACTTTTTCATGACAAGATTTTCAGTTAAGATTTTTCTAACTGATCCTCTCTCAATATTTACTTGGTCTGCTATGCTTCTCACAGTCAGCCGATGATTTTGATGTCTGCATCAAAATGAATTTTCAATGAATTTTTGCAATGTTTTCATCAGTTCTGCTCATTATAGGCCCCCCTGACCTCTCTTCATCAGTGATTCTTTCTCCCCCCTCAGAAAAAGATTTACTCCATTTGTGCACTGCCGTTCTCTTCATGACATTATTCCCATCAACTTGGACTAACATGCCCCAGATTTCACTTCCACTCTTGCCAAGTTGACCAAGAATTTGTTCATGGCTCCAATTCAAGCTCCAACGTTCTTGTGACAGCACACAAAAACACGCAACAACAATAATGAATGCCACTCACCAAGACACTGCCACACATCGACCCAAACACAGCTGTGAGACACTGATTTACCAAGGTCATGAGACCTTACCGAGTTGTTTGTACGGTTCTACCAACATAAGTGCATGGCGGCAAGTTTGCAAACTTAATTGTGAGACCCCATGTGCTATTTTGTGGTAGCAGCCTGAGCTGACCAACACAACCATTTACTAGTTACATAAACTTTATCAGACAATATAACAATTCCAAGTTTTGGTTTTCTCACCTGAAAGAAACAACAGCATTTATCTCACACTCAGTGTTTTGGGATTAAATAAAATATATATGAAAGCCTCAACATGCAAGCACATGATTATTAACAGAATTATTGAAAAAATATTGATAAGCAGTGGCCAAGAAAAGAGTAAAAATTAAGTTTAGACTCATTCAGTTTCTTTCTTTGAAGCAAAGTTTTACTTTCTTGTTGTTGATAGAGTAAAACAAAAACAAAAGAGAACAAATCAAACAACACAAAACAAAATCTTGTGGCTTTAAGTGGCTTGACCCGAGTATAATATTAATGGAACTTCTCAGGGTCATCTCACAATGGCCACTTCAGTGCAAAAGGCCAAGGTGTTCAGAGAGCTTATCAACCTAATTAGATCATCCCTGGGACTTAAAAGGGCCCTGGTTACAAATCTTCAAAAGCTTTGATCTACTTCATACATCCACAAGCTCAAAAGGTTTTTAAAGTCATTGCATACAGAAATAAAATATCTGCTACTTGATTGAGTAAAGATTATATTCTAAAATGCAATTAAAATAGTTTGACCTTTGAAAAGCAAATCACTACTAAATTTTAACGTAAAATTTAAATCTGAGAAAAGGCAAATAGTGAATTTAATAAGTATGAATGAGTTATGTAACAAAAATTTTTGGAAGAATTTTAGTACATAATTTTCTTTAAAAAGTAATTTAGAGATAACAAAATCCTGGGTTTTACATTTTCTTTTATTTTGAAGAAGACTAGCACTTCCTATGTGTGAAATATGAATATATCACATTGTATATTTTTGCACACATACATACCAAGGACTATACACTTATATATATGTATATAAAACCTAACATTTCATGAGTAGCTCGTTTTTCCAAGTGTTCAGAAGTAATTTATCTTGTCATTGCAGCTGCCTGCATGGGAAAACTTGGAAGTAAGCAGACTGATTTCAGAGAAACAAAAGTGGGTGCTGAGTTCTGCTTGAGTACTGACGTATTAGAATTTAACACAGGGAAGCCGGGATGGTTCAGTGGGTTAAGCGCTCACTTTGCAGCGCTGAGGACTGAGGATCAAATCCCGGCCCCGGCCCGTGCGGACTCATATGCTGAACTGGGAAGTTCCCCCAGTTCAGTTCTCTCTCTGTCTCTGTATCTCTCTCTCTCTCTCTCTCTCTCTCTCTCTCTCTCTGTCAAAAACAATAAAAAAAAAAAAAGTCCTTAGAATTTAACACATAGGAGAATCCCTTAGTTGTCACTCAGCCTAATATGCCTGATTCTGAACATGCAAATTAGGGCTCCACCAAAACAGCCCCCCCACCTCAAAATAAAAAGTGACACAAGGTGGAGACGATAACGGAGTTAATGGCCTTTAACTGACTAGATGAGGCCCACCCGCATTGGGGAGGGCAATCTATTACTGATTCAAGTGATAATCTCATCCAAAAACACCCTTACAAAAAGATCTGGAATAATGTGCGACCAAATATGTGAGTACTGCGTGGCCCTGCCAGGTTGACATATAAAATACACCATTACAACTACATTGCAATTAGAAAGCTTAATTTTTTCATCATAAAATTAATAATGCTGTTGTGGGATTTTGGAGAATTGAAAAGAAATTCTCACAACTCCGTGCTTAGCTCAGTATCTTGAAGTTCGTACATGCTCCAAAAGGGAATGTTCAGTGAATGCATGAATGACTACATAAATGAATGAATATAACTAGAAAAAAATCTTCATTAATATCTTAGTGTTACTTTGCTTTCTGTGAATCTTTTTTGTCTTACATAGTTTCCTTAATATGTATTTTTTAATCATGTTTTGTTTGGGTCGTTTGACTTTCAAGGGGTTGAGTCACTACTTTACACTAAACAATGTGAAGGATGTATCATCTGCATATTCTAATCCTCCAAATAACATGATGTGAAGACAGAGCACTTGCTTTTTCAATCCTTCTTGCATCAAAGTCTCTTTATGGTAAATAAAAAATAGTCAGGTGAACATTTTTTTTTGCCTAATGGAAACTAGCTGAGGCATGTGATAGAAAATACTTTTTGGAGGGACATGGGGGTGCTTCTCTAATTATTGGGAAAACTCAGGAATTTTATGTGTAGCTAGCTAGAAACCAAGGCATTGTGAATATGGGCATGAGAAACAACTACTTTGATTTATTTGACTTTGGCTCCCATTCCATAGGCTTTGGTCTAAATAAGGAAAATCGTGTTACAAAGAGAGATTGGAACGCAAGACTCAGTGCCTGCTGGACAGGAGAGTGAAGCCAAAATGTCCTTCAGGCCAAAGAGCGATTCATTAATTACCAGTGGGGGGCGGGGAGCTGAATCTAGCACACAGTATTTTTCTTGAGAAAATGTAGAAGAGCAGCAGAATAGAAAACAAACATGTGCATTACAATATTAATTTTGTTACCAACACCCTGGATTAATGAGACAGTATATCTTTCATTCCCGTGGCTTTCCTAGTGGAAAATGAAGCCAGGAATGGAATTTAATGTTGACAGTTTCACTTTGAAATCCTAATTGTACCCTGTAGTAAAAATTCTAGAAATTAATTCACTCAAAGTATGCATTGGGCAGCTATGATAGGCATTGTATCACGCTTGCTTATGTGGAGTGCCAAAGAAAGAGGATCTTCTTTCTATGGTCTGAATGTTAGTGTCCCCCAAGGTTCATATATGGAAATCTAACTGCCAAGGTGATGGTATTTGGAGGAAGAGGGTTTGGGGTCATGGCAGTGAATGAGTTTAGAACCCTAATATAAAAGGCCCAAGCACCCCTCGCTCTCTTCTACCTTGTGAGAACACCCTGAAAAGTCTACTACACTCTGCAACCAAAAGCTGGCCCTCACCGGAACTTGATGGAGCTGGTACCTTGACCTTGGACTTCCAGCCTCTAGAACTGGGAAGAAATCAGTTTCTGTTGTTTATTAGCCACTTAGTCTGTGGTAGTGTATGGCAGCCCAAATGGATTAAGACATCTCCCTATCTTTGCAGCTTTTCAAGCAGGGCTTTGCACCAAGCAGGTACTTAATAAATGCTACTTGGAGGTCCCTACCTGCACAAGCTTGCACCTCTTCAGGGGGGAATAAGAGACACATGTACAGGTGCAACAGTGGCGTGGCAGTCCTGTAGCTACGTGACTAGTGAGCGTGCAGGCAGAGAGAGCTTGTGGGCAAAGAGATGACTGAAGAAAAGGGCTAACGGGGAACTAGGACCCAGACAGGTGGAAAGAGGAGGAAGGAGGAGTCACCACTGTCAAGGTCGCAGTCTGTGGGAGTGGAACCATCCACCTGCAGCCAAAGGGCTTGTCTGAGAAGCAGTGGGACGTGCAGTTGCAGGGTCTGGACTGCCTACCTAGGCCAGGAGTTGTGAAATGGGGACTTCATTCTTCTTTTCAAAATTTTTTAAAATTTCTTTTTTTAT
>PVKE010040660.1:0-14492 GCA_004027555.1 Craseonycteris thonglongyai
AAGTCAAAGGCAGGGACAACAATGATTATTCAAAGCAAAGGAAAATATCAAGATTGAGATGTGGGGAAGCCGGGATGGCTCAGTGGGTTAAGCGCTCACTTTGCAGCCTCAGGACCAAGGATCAAATCCTGGCCCCGGCCCATGTGGACCCATATGCTGAGCTGGGGAGTGCCCCCAGTTCAGTTCTCACCGGGGTGAGTACTGGGCCCAGTTCCTGCCCTGAGCAGCCCCGCGCCCACCTGTGGAACGAAACTATGTGGAAAAGCTAATGATGTGCAACTATGGAGACTGTTCTGGGCCCTCCTCCTTTTCTCTCTGTCTCTGTCTCTGTATCTCGCTGTCTCTCTCTATCAAAAACAATAAAAATAAATTTAAAAAAGAAGAAAAGAAAGATTGAGATGTGATGAAACCAAGCAAAGAGCATGTGTTCTTGAAGTTAATGATTTCTGGGCAGGGCCAGTCCTGGATTAGAACCATTGAAGACATTTCAGAGCAGATGACACACACACACACACACACACACACACACACACACACACACATGCATGCACATGCACACATGAAGGCACACACAAATATGCACACACACCCCCATCACAGTCTACACTGAATTAAAGAAAATAATATGAATAAAATTGAAGATAGACTACAGATTCATGTATATTAAACAAAAAAGACAAGATTCTTTGTCACAAAAATTCTTAAAAATGATGAAAATCCTTTAACTATGTGTTTGGCTTCCTGGTTGCTGGTTCCTTTGTTATCTGTCTCCTTGTCTCCTTTTAATCACTACCTTGCAGTTAAGTTCTACTGTTTCAAGGTCTCTCTTAAAAAGCTACCTAATATGAATTTTTATCAGACTCATCCAAACAAATGTGATTTCTTTCTGACCCCTCTTAACATTTTGTTCAGATGCTTCACATGAAATGTGCTATATCCCACTGTGCATTATTACTTTTGTATTAATATTTACTTAAGTTCTCTTAGATAGACTAGAAGCTTCTTTGGGGAAGGGCCTATTCATCAATACATATCTTGAAATGCTTATAATTTAATACTTGCATCTAGTCAGTGAAATGTTGTAGTGACATTTATAAATGTGGAAGAAAAGGCCTAGCTTTAAAAATATTCCCGGAATACCATGTGTGCCTCCATCCCATCTCATACGTGAATCCTTCCTTATCCACTTGATAATCTTTAGGCACTCATTGTATAATAAAGACCCTCAGCTATTACTAATAATCTATAGAATAGGACTAATGAAATGTCTGGGACACATTATGGGTGGGGAGGCAAAAGTAAAAACCTCTCTATACAGTTTGATATTTATATAAATATTTTACTGCAGGAATTTGTAACTTGGCTCTTTTGAAAGAATACATTCACATAATGATACAATTCCATTTGGATTCTGCGTGTGGACTAGAATCCTCCTTCAAATTCACCTTTTATTCTGTGATAAGTCGATGTTCTGGATCTGATTGTTCATTCTCATTTCAGGCAGTAGTGTTGACATGAGCTTCAGTCATCTCAAAATATTTATTAAGCTTTTAAAGTGTGCCAATCCCTCTGAGGTATACATAAATGAATAAGATACAAATCTTCTACCTGAAAACTTTCTAATGTAGTAGGGGTCTCAGGTCTGCTTGAGAAAAGAGATAAGTGGTATGAAAATTGCAAGAAGGGTGGAGGAAGGAGCTGGAGGAAGCGTTCGCCTTAGATCCTGAAGGTTGGGTACATTTTTAATTAGAGACTAGGGGAACGAACAGTCCATTGAGGAAATTGCAGCTGTCATAGGAAATAGACCATTGTTTTATCTCCTGCTCAGAAACATACCTATAAATGTTCAGGAGGATGCCTAAGCTTCAAAAATGTGCCCAGTGCTCTTACTCTATGGCTGGTAAATTGTAAACCATTCCTTCAAAATCTTCCTTCCCCTGTCAAATTGGGTTCCTTTAAGTATGAACTAAATGTATGGCTACAGAGTAACTGGAACTGTTCAAGAAAACAAAACGAAACAAGCAAACAAAACAGTGCAAGCTAAATCCAGTAAGGTGAGATGATTTTTCTGTCTCTAATCTTCCTAGCCTTTTCCACTTTTGATTTTTAAACATCTTTCTTGGGGAAGAGGTGGGGTTGTCGAGAGCAGTGAGCATTCAGAAGTGAGTCTGTGCTGCCCTGGGAGGTCCCTGCTCAGTAGTTAGCAGCACGTGGTGGGCAGTTAAGATTGAGGGTTTGGGGAGTTAACCGGAGTGCACTGAAGTCTGAAAGATAGTTAGTTCCTTGGGGGAGTTACATGCTTTAGTGGGACAATAAAACTTCATTGATGGAGAAGAGCTGAACAATACTTTTGTCAGAGGTCCTGGGACATAGAAAGAGTCCTGGGAGAATGAGGGTAGAGGGGGAGCGATTCTACACCACCACTCACTCTAGTGTGTTTGCAAAGCTTTCTCCTCCCTTCCCTGTCTGCTCAAGCCCATACTAACCACCTGACACAGTGTGATCCGGGGGGCCCTACTCTCCATCCAGTGCCCTGGCTCTTGGCATCTGCTATGGACACTCTAGGCTGGGACCTCTGTGTCACAGCTCCATAAGGCTTCGAGCTGCTGGAGCATCGCCCCTGTTGCTATTGGTACCTGTCTTCTAGACACAGGCCCTCCCTGTGTTCTAGATGGACAAGCAGATAAACTGGTGAATAATTCCAGGACCATGGATTAAATGAGGAGGGTTACAGAAGATACCTACAGGAACTTCTCTGTTTTCTCAAGGAACAAAGTCTCTTGAAGAGCATTTCTACTAGTGTATTGTTCATGTCAGATAATCATGGTAGTAATAGCCCTTTTGATGGTTATAATAGTAATTACAGTAACAACAATGCAGAAAATTCTTATGGCGCTTGCTTTGTTCCAGGCATCATTTTAAGTGCGTTACGTAAGTTAGGTCAGATGATCCAACAGGATGAACTGACTTGTAAGAGAAAGCATTACAATGCTGCCTAAGTTGCTCCTATGGCATAGAATGGCTAGATGCTCAAAAAGTCAAAACAAAAACAATTTCTTCTACCTGGCCACACCGGAAGAGTCCAATTCCAAAAATCTTGCAAATAGGCGAGGGCTTTTTGGTCAAAGGAAAGTGGGTGAAAGTTAGGCTGACCAGACATACCGTCTTAAACAAGACAGAACAAAGGTATTACTGCATTTTAAAAGGTACGTATGGTCAGCCTACTGACACCTTGAATGTAGCCCAGTGAGACTAAGCTAAGTGAAACAAAAATCACTGTTTTCTGTCCTGTTTAAAAAAGGTACATCTGGTCAGTGTAGTGAAGTGTCCACATCACACCCTGGCTAGGTCATAACATTTTGTAAACTTCTCGACATTCTTCTTTTGGGGATGGTAGGATACAGAGAATCTAGTGGAGAGCTTCAAGGAAACCCTAATACAGTCTTTTGCAGCTGAGGTTCTGTTATCAAGTGAAGACTCACAGAGAATTATTTGTGAGACTATTTACTCAGTTCTCAGGATAGCACATGTTTAGTAGATGCATTCTAGATGTATGCTAGGCTATTATACTTACAGGTGCCTTAAGTCATCGAGTCTTAAGCTTTTCCTAGACTTTAAGAAAGTTTGTCCTGCACAATAATAGTGCCATTAAGTAGAAAGAGCCTGGATCCCTGAGTTACTTTTTGGCAAGAAATTGCTGGGGACTTTTACACTTAACTTCACAGAAGGGAAACAACCAATTGTGTACACACACCAAGACTTGGGAGTTTATGTATTACCACAAAATAGCCTAGCTTGCCTTGGATAATGTAACTCCCAATCAGCTTTATCAGAAGGAATCTCTCTCCTACATTCTTCACAGTGTAGCCACATAGAAGTGTGTCTTTTCTGAGACAAACACTTATATAATTTCCCTATTCTGTGTAGGCAACACAGTACAAGACACTGTCTTTTTTTCTGCTTTTCTTTAGGGCCATTATGATAACAATCAAACTTGAAGTAAGAGGTGTTTACAAAGACAATAATAGGAAATGTGTTCCAAATGGTGGAAGATATGCAGAAAGAACCAAATTAAATGCCTTGGAAAGAAAACTTGGTGAGGAAGACTTAACGTTCCTTCAAGAGAAGGTAAGGTTCAGGAATGTGCCTGTTTGTTTTTTTCCCCACCCCCAAAAAACTGTGAATTTTTCCAGTTGTTTTAATGACTAGGAGAAGGTGAGATTCTTAGGACTGATCCATAGATTAGGTTAAAGCCTAACTCTAAAAGGTGGTGAATTTTATGGTTTGAATCTGGTCTGGATAGGGGAGGGCAATGCAGATTGCAGTGTTTTATAGACCCACAGGCATCCTTAACCCAGTTGGTGATCTTAATAATAGCAGAAAAAACAAGAAAGAGGAAGAGGAGGGGTCAATGTACATTACTTTCCAGGAGCTAATTCAAAATCCGCTCTTCTCTAGGAGAGATATTAGGCTAAAGATCTCTAAAGTTTCTGATTAAGTTTCAAGTTCTGATAGTAAGAAACATAAAAGATACTGACAATGTTTATGCAACATACACTTATGCTCTGATCCCCTTAGCCCAGGGTATTTAATCTTTTGGCTTCCCTGGGAGATACTGGAATAAGAATTGTCTTGGGTCACATATCAAATACACCAACACTAACGATAGCTGATGAACTATAAATAAAATTGTCAAAAATTTTTTATAGTGTTTTAAGAAAGTTTATGAATTTATGTTGGGCTGCATTTAAAACCATCCTGGGCTGCATGTGGTCCGTACGCTGCCGGTTGGACGAGCTTGTCTTACCCCTTATGGAGTGGACTGAACAATGCAACATTTAATGAAAGCCTGGGCATTCTTCTGTCATTGTTGGCTTTGATTAGGCTTGGGGGTGGGTGGGTAGATGGGTGGGTGCAGGGCTTGGCGAGCATGCTGCTATGCAAAGTGAGGATGACCATCTCCTTGTTATTCCACATGTTTCCAACTAAACTATATGCTTCTTTAGCAGAATTCCATTTTTTATTCTGTTGTACTCCTTCCCCATCCCTGTCCAGTGGTACCTAATAAAGTTCCCAGTACTTAATAGGTGCTGAGATTGATTTTTTGATCTCCACATGTGACAAACTGCTTGCTTTCATAATATGTGACTCCTATTTATGAATTGATAGAAAAAAAGTGACTAATTCTGTTTTTGAAGACTAACATGAAACTTGGCATTCTTAATTTAAAGACATTTATACAAAATTTTATTATGAAGACAGTCTTTATTGTGTGAGCAGTCATGCAGTACTTAAAGCTCCAAGTTATAATAACAAGAGCATTAAGTTTATAGCATGCATATTAAAATATTTGAATTTTTTAATAAAGGAAAGTGGTAAACACTTTTGAGTTTAACTCTTTCCCTCTCAATCTTTCCTACTTCTTTGGAATAAACCATCACTTAGGATGTTTGTCTATAATATTTTCTCTTTAGTCCTAAACCTTTAGTTAGGGAACATATATCATCATTTCAGATTCAGGTAGTACTCATATGGTATAATTCCTAAATGGAGATTTGATATGAATGGTATTTGTTGAAATAAATGTGAATTTTTGATAACAAGCTCTTACTGGATACCTATTTTTTTCTTTCAGATAATGTGTCAAATAATCTTGATTATGAGAAAACAGGAGGGAATTGAAAATCCATATTAAGATATAGGAGCAATCAGGGGGAAAAAGATGGCCAGTTCTTGAAGAAAGAGAAATTTTGTAAAATTTACTTTATAAGTGAATGCACTAGGACATTCAGCTTTCTTCAGTATGGCATTGAATAAACCCTGGTTTCAGTTCTAAAGGGTCCCTCCCTCTGTTAATGTCTCAAGCAGGGTAGATGATTGGCTACTTTAATTGATGACAGAACACAGGTCTACAGGTTCATGGCCTCAGAGTTCACCTTGTTGCAGAACATCCAACTTTACTCATTTCAATAACTTAAAATATGCCCAGGTCTAGGCATTCATCTAAGCCTAGAAGAGAGCTAGTCAAAGTGTAGTTGGGGGACCACTAATAAACCATGACGCATAAAGAAAGTGAGAGGAAGCATTCAGAAAGCATTTAGAAACTTTTATGGCAATTTACAGTGATCATACTCATGTTAAACTAATCATAATTTAAAAATTGCACTTCCGTTTTGGATATATTTTTATTTCATTTTTCTACTCACTATTTTTTAGTATAGTTTATAAAAATATTTGCTTCCAAAATGTTATAAAGCAACCTAAATCAAGTCTTTGACCATAGATATTTTGAGAATAATTGGCATGGGATATACAAAATTGTGCTCTAGAGCTAGACCTCCTGAGTTCCAACACTAATGCCATTATTTTCTAGCTGTGTGATATTTATACATTTTCCAGCAAATAGTATAACTTCCATGTGCCTCATTGTTCTCATCTCATTATGGAGATAACATTTGTATTGCCTCCTCGTCGTGTGGCTATAAAGTGCTGAAGACAGAATCTGGCACACTATGAGGGCTTTCTTATCCTCAGATATAAGGAGACAAGGCTTCAGTGAGGCAGTAGAGTCATAAGTATCCAGGAGGGTAGAATCCAAAAATTAAGTTCTATTAGCCCACTGGATCCTGCAGTGTTTCTTTCCTGAAAGTCATCTGGATATGCTGAAAGAATCTACAGGAAGTGTATTATAAGAGTTTAATAGTTTCATTATAGTCTGTTCTAAATCAGCTTGTCAGTGGATGGTAACAAGGCAGTATTAAAGCTAACTATATCTAAGGTACAGATATAAATAACTATTTCTTATCATTTTTCTATTTAATTTAACTCTTTGCTTCCTCAGATTCAGATAAACCATACATTGTGTCCATATCCCACTCTATAGACAAATGTGTTTAGTTCTTCCTTACACCCTTTCCCCCCCTCAATCTGAGCGATATATCTCTACTCACTAATCTTAAGCTTGTTCTATGATGTAATGTAAGTGAATGCAGGGAGGATGTATTGGATTCCTATTTCCTTCCCAACCAGATTTTCCTTCTGCTGTTGCTACTCAGGACCAATTACATTATTATTCTCTAATGCGCCTCTTTAATAGTAACCACATGCAATCAAGGACTCTCATGCAATTCGGAGGGAAAACAAAATCCAAGGTAAAGAACTGGAGGCTCATTTTAATTTTTGGTGTTATGTGCAGTTTCTAGAGTTACAGAACTAATTGTTGATATGTTTGAATGATATGTTGGATTTGGGCTTCTTCTCTTTCAGCTCCATAATCTTGGTCAAACCATTCAAATCTGAGCCTTGGTGTTCTCCTTGCTAAAATGGAAATGATCCTAAGTCATATGGCTCTTGTAATAATGATAGCCACCATTTAAGGAGAGAGGTTCTATACTCTATGAAGGGTGTATGTTATGTGTAACATTTAAATTACATATAGATTTTTAACCCAAACAGTGACTTAGGAAAGTAGGCATGATTACCCTTTAACTTACAGACAGAGAAGCTTGAATTTAAAGAGTGTCAATAATTCATTCTAGGTAAACAACTAGTAAAGAGTCGAGCTTGGATTTGAACAGATTTTTGACTAAAACTCCATAGTTTTGCTTTTATATCTTCAAAAGGCTTAATACCAGTGAGTGCAATTGTAAATCAAGTTTTGAAATAAATGTTTGGCATTCTCATCATCTATCCCCACTTCCAGAAAACGCCAAGCCTACACATAGCAGGTCAATAATGTGATCTTCAAAGATCGCTAACAATACAATAAGTTACAATTACTTTACCAAGAAAGAGGAGACAAATTTGAGCTGATGTTTTCTGAGGTGGTCAGAAGAGTTTGCCATTTTTCATCTTTGATTCCAATTTCTTGTCCTTTAGGCATCTTCAGCAGTGGATCAGTTGCCAAAGCAGATCTGTTTTTTTGAGGCTTGCTTCTGCTCAAACTCTGTGGGCTCATTTGATAAAGAGGCTGACTCTGAGCCATGCTTAATCTTCTGCTCTCTGGGCTATATTTTAAAATTGGTTACCAAACTTCCCTTCAAAGGGAGGAGGGAATGTGACAATAAAGAGAGAGTTATGGTCTGTGAAACCTTGCCTGATAGGCTGTCTTTCCTGGAATTAGCTAGAAAAGCAAAAATGAATATTATTAGAGGCAAGTGTCTAGAATGGCAGCTCTCATTGGGTTCTGCCATTGGGAAGACTCCTTAATGGCTGAGTTTGGAAAGACTACCTAACAGCTGTGCCCAGAGATAGCACACATTGAGTGTAATTAGGCTAATGTCTTCTTCATTGTTTAAGCTGTAGGTGAGAAGAGCCAAGCAAATGCAGCAGGCTTTCATCTCAAGCAAGGGAGACCAGAGAATGCCAAAGAGCTACACAATGATCGCCCCAGCGATCCAGATATAATTGAATTTCTCAGCCCATGCAGTATAGAAAAGGAAAAAATTATATATGTTACCTCTCCTTATAAAACAAACATTAAAAAAAAATCTTCAATGATGATACAGAAACCATGAAAGTATTCATGGTGTTGTGGTATAAAAGATAGACGTTCTGATACCTTTCTAGATCTGTCACTCAATTTTTATGTAACATTAAGGAAGTCATTATTCTGAATTGTAACTCAGTGTTTCCATCAATAAACTGGAGATAAGACACCCATTCTAACAACATCAAAGACATTTTGTAAGAATCAAATATGTGAATGGATTTGAAAGTGTTTCGAAATGTAACTACATATTATTGTGCTCATATTAGGTATTTGGTAGTGAAGTATATTTAGCGTCTGATTGCATAAAATAGAAAATATAGTGGAAAATATGAGAAAACCCCAATATGTATTGAGTCAGAAGTTGAAAAATAAATACTTGAATATCACACTTAGCTAACCACTTCTAAAGCTTTTTTACATTTTAGTTTTGATTTTTACCCACTCAGCTTCTTTGAAAAAATGCTTATTACAATGTTTAGCATCACATCAGACAAACTACTTAACTGAAGTGGAATTCAGTGCCTTCCCCTGACCCCCCAAAACGGTAATTGTCAAGGCTATTCTAAAGGTAGAAAAAGCTTAGATTCTACTTTATGTTTGTCTTATCGGCTGGTGGAAGAATAATTAAAAAAAAGAGAAATGCAAGAGTCAATTGACACACACATGTGCACAGAGACACACACTCATTTCTATAACAATACAAAACCTTCCGACCTTCCATATGCGTGTCCTGAGCCTGAGGGCTTACCCTGTGTTTCTTTTCTCTTTCAGTTCAAGACAACTGGATTGCATACTCAATCATTCATGTAACCTAAACTGTTTTAAATTTCTTTCTTTGTATTTCCTTGTCCTTTGAACACACACTGACTTAAGGGCATCAAATAAAAATTTTACCACATTATTATAATGAGCATATTACTTCTAAAAGGAAATAACACTGAATGGCCATATTCACTTTGTTTTATAAATTCTACATCTTTATTATAATATTGGTCTCCTTACTTGTAGTCATTGTGATGGCTTATTTTATGCATTGAATTGACTGGGCCACAGACTACTTAGCTATTTAGTCAAAAATGATTCTGGGTGTTTCTGCAGGGTGTGTGTGTGTGTGTGTGTGTGTGTGTGTGTGTGTGTGTGTTTATGGGATTAGTGTTTATTTTTGGTGGACTGAGTAAGGCAGATTGCCCTTCCTAATGTAGGTGGTCCTCATTCATCAGCTGAAGGACATAATGGGACCAAAAGGTTGACATTCCCCTAAGTATGCAAATGAAATCATCATTTCTGCTAGGTCTCCAGCTTGCCAACTCACATGGCAGATCACTGGAATTTTCCAGCCTCCACAGTTGCATGAGCCAGTAAGCTCTTCCTTATAATAGATTCACCTCACAGAAGTCATGGGGATGTGATATCCATACAGCATGGTGACTGTAGTTACTAATACTAGATTGCATATTGGAAAGTTGCTAAGAAAGTAAATTAAAAAAATTCTCATCACAAGGTAAGAATTTGTAACTATGTGTTGTAATGGATATTAATTGGATTCATTGTGGTGATCATTTTGCAATAAATACACAAATGTTGAATCACTATGTTGTACACCTGAATCTAGTATATGTGCCAGTTATAAAAAAATATTTAAATCCGTTATTCTTAATACACATATATATATAATACAGGCATATGTAACATACTTATATAAGCATGCATACTATTAGTTCTCATTCTGAATGGCTGTCCTGGTGAATTTTACTGTGATTTTATAGTCACCTAAATCTAACATTGACATTCACATGGAAGTCAATGTGTTAATATTTTATTCTTGACTCACTGAAAATCTGAGTCACTCAGATTTTCTTCCCTTTAGTTTCTCTCTGTTCAAGATAGAAGCAATAAAGTTTATGTAAACCTCCTCCTCTCATATGGAAATTGTGAAGGTAATGTGTGGCACAAAAACTTAGACCTCAGTCACAGATGTTGCCAAATTTTCTTTACTATAACATTGCCCATCCTAAGCTTGATTCTGAATCCACTCCCAGTGATCATTTTAGAAGTTATTTTAAACATCTTCAAAGATCAAATGACAGAAAAGAGACAAAATATTTACTATAGTTAGGGTGATCCTTCCATGTGAGCAGAGGAGTCTCCATAATTTTTTATTCCTAATAGTATGCAATAAATTAATGTAAAAAAAGAACAAAAAGTATTAATTTAGTCCTACAGATGGATTCCATGATACACTTGTAAATTGTTAAAGTGTTTCCCATCTTGCAGTTGAGGCACCTCCTTAAGAGATACACAGATTCTAAATAAACAGTGAAAAGAATCACCTTGAAAAGAGGTTATTTCCTTAAGACCAGGAAATAAAACACAACTATTAAATATTGCCTTTAATCATTCAAGCCCTCATTGTCACTTATCTGTGCTCTGTGTCTGAAATGTTCTCTCTTTTCTTTTCACAAAGTAAGTAAAAAGTTCTTTTGAAGAACTTTTAAAAGTTCTCTTTAAATCCTCTTGACCATGAGAGTATTTCAGCTTCATTGCCAAAAAATAGAAAATTTATTGATCAATCTTCTAAGAATGCATTAATGCCATTGAATATAATGTATTCAATGACTATTTCTATACACACATATATTCATTAAATATTATTTATTATATATTACATTATATATAATCAAATATATATCCTAAAACTTGTTCTGATATATAGGGCAAACGGGATTTGATTTTATCTGATCTGCTGACTGGAGATACGTTAAGTGCATCTGTTTGATCTTTTATGTATACATTACATTTCTCAAGCCAGTGCAGCCTGGAGGATAGTCTTCCAGTGGGTGGGTATAGATTATCATCAGCTTAGACTTCAGCTCCAGGGCCCATTGGCTTCATGGCTTGAACCCGCCCATCCAGTCCCACTTTTTTGGTATGGTAGTATACCTTAATCCTGGCTGTACATGAGAATTTATAGGACTCCAATCACTGATGGTAGGGTTTCATGCTAGACCACATGAATTTGGATCCCCGAGGATAGGACTGAGGCATCAGTGTTTTTTAGAAAGCTGTCTAGGTGACTCTACCACGTAGCCAGGGTTGAGAAAATTTGTTTATAGCAAGAGAGTTGACACATATTGCTGTGGTCAATTATGATCTCTTCGAAGCTTTTCTGTCCAGTGATTTCTACTCTTGCTGTCATTCCACCTCTGCTGCCTGCTGTAGTATCTGTTGCTCTCAGCTGATCCTGACATTGACTTTGAGGTTTGCTTGTATCAGTCCATAGGTCATCTCCAGTGCTGTTCTAGTTACTGACGTCTAAACCCATTTCACTGATAATTATGCTAGAATGGACAATGGCTCTGTCCCCTTCATATTAGAATTACTTATTAAACCACAAACATTGGGGACTTGACATCCATTTCTTTCTTTCTTTTTTTTTTTAGAAATAATTCATGGTATTACTTCTCTGCTATTTACCACTGCTTGTTTAGTTTATTCAGACAGCAGTTGTGTGTCTTCCCTGAGGCACTAGGTCAAAAAAAGCTCTAATAACACACAATGTTTCTCTCAAATAATTCCTCATATTGATATTCAATGAATGCATCTGTAATAAGCTATACACCAACTTTATTCTCTTAAAGTGATTTTTTCAACTAATAAACTTCCTAAGAATATAAATGACTATTCCCACCTACATTCCTTCTTATTCCATTGTTTCAATTCTGGCCTTGGTTATTTACCACAACACTATATACCTTAACCATTTCTGCCATTATATTTATCAGGTCTTCATACAATGAGAACCTCCAAAAATTCACCTTTGACAGTGCCCAATTCCAGCAAAATAACCACTTTCCCTCTCATTCTGGGATCTATATATGTATACTCATATGAAAATGCTCAGTTTTTATTTTCATGTTTTTTAGAATCCAGGTTTTAAAGGACAGTTGCTAGAAATCTATAAACAATTTTAATAAATGTATGATGAATGAATGGAGAAGTCAATGCGTAGTGCCCAATATAAAAAGCATCAGCATGTGACAAAAACAGGTGCAAACAGATGCATCATGATGTTCTTAGAAGTAGTGTTGGAATTGCTGAAGAATTGGAGTAAGACTTTACATCCTCTTTGTGTCCTTTCCGAGTTCATACTACATCCTATCACATAGGGGAAGAAGATGCTGGTTTAGGACATTTTATGAACCTGCTGGCCAAATCTGGTAGGACAGGATGACATGTTCATGCCAAAGCCCTGCCCTCTGTGCAGACTGGTTACAATATCGACGCTGCTATGACATGTAAGCAACAAATTAAACATCAATGCCATGGCTCAGTGAACAGAAGCAGATATTCAACCTCAAATGTGTAAATCAATTTAGCTGTAATATCTAGCTGCTTCAGCTATAGTTTAATCCCTGACAAATAAAAAGGATGCCTGACAGGTGTGCTTGTTTCTCCTTAGGGAGATGATAAGATGGAGGCAGGTGGGAGAGATAAGGAATTGGAGACAGGGAAAATTGAGTCCTTTTTCAGTTTCATTTACAAGCTGTTTACTAAAAAAAAAAAAACTTAATGTCTGAACATGCTATGCCAAGAGGCATTATCTTTCAGTTGGGGTCAGCATTTGGCCTTTCTTCTTTCTCTTTGCCTCTTAGCACCCACTTTCACTGCTGTTTGACTTTGATGGGAGGTTCCCATCTTTCTTCCCAATGGCCTGTTAAACCTTTGCACTCAAGCAGCGCCGCTACGGTGCCCGGCTGATTTGAAGTGGCAACTCGAGCGGCGCCAATACGGCGCTACGGTCTTTTGTAACTCGATCTGCTTATTTACAATGTGCGATAAGATATTTCTCTCGGAAATACTTTCGTGGACTAGGCTCGGCTTACATTTTTAGCCAAATCTTAGCTCAGTTTAGTTAGTCTCAGCATAGCATTAGCTTGAAACAGTCTTGGCAGTGAATATAGCAATTGAAAAGTTTTTGAGCCCTAAAAATATGGATCAAGATCAGATCAGCTCAAGTTCGGGCGAATTCAATTTTGCCGCTTTGGATGAAGAAATTACATTGATTCCCGACGGATTACGCCAGGAAACGAACGAATCCAGTGGAGAAGATAGCGAGGAAGTAAGAGGTGTGAGACGACGAAAAATTCGAATTATAGAGAGCGAAAGTGAAGTTGAAAGTGAAGTCGAAAGTGACACTGTGGAAGGTGCAAGCAGTTCAAAATGAGTACTTTGCAGAGTACGAAGAAGTGCCACCAAACGTACAATTTATACCTGGCCAAAACCCCACAGCACCACGAATAGTTTCTAATATGAAACAACCAATGGATTTTTTTTAACTGTTTTTCACCAATGACCTCGTGGAAAAAATTATTTGTGAAACCAATATATATGCAAAACAAAAATTGGAAGGGAAGATGCTATCTGCAAATTCGATATAGCGAAGCTGGCGTGATGTGATCAACGCAGAATTCTGGGCATTTATTGCTGTTATAATCAATATGGGCACAATGCCATTGGCCAATTTGCAAGAATATTGGTCGAGGAATATCGTCATTTATATTCCTTTCTATTTGGATACATTTACGAGAGACAGATTTAGCCAAATATTCTGGATGCTTCATCTGAAAACTATTTCAACACGCAACACGAATCCAAGAACACGCCTACAATGAGTACGTTGCTTTTTGGACTATATCAACTCAAAGTTCTTGGATTATTTTATACTGGGCGAGCATGTATGCGTGGACAAGTCAACGATAAAATTCAAGGGTCGAATTTCGTTCATAACATACAATCCTAAGAAACCGACAAAATGGGGTATCAGAGTTTATACTCTAGCTGACTCAAAGACTGGCTACATTTGCTGCATTTTGCCATATTATGGATCACTCACAACAGAGCTCTTGGTCAGACCTGATTTACCTGTTTCATCAAGAATTCCGATACACTTATACAAAATGTTGTTGGAGAAAATTCCAGGTGCTCAGGGGCACCATATGTA
>PVKE010040661.1:0-14492 GCA_004027555.1 Craseonycteris thonglongyai
CTGAACTGGGGGAGCTCCCAGTTCAGCATATGGTTCCGCACGGGCCGGGGCATGGATTCGATCCTCGGTCTCCGGAGCTGCAAAGTGAGCGCTCAACCCACTGAGCCATCCCGGCTTCCCCTTTTTTTTTTTTTTTAAGAGTTATTTTTATTGTTTTAACAGAGAGACAGAGAGAGAGAGATACAGAGACAGAAAAGGGGGAGGGCCCAGAACAGTCTCCATAGTTGCACATCATTGGTATTTCCACATAGTTTCATTCCACAGGTGGGCGCGGGGCTGCACAGGGCAGGAACTGGGCCGGGGTCTCACCCCAGTGAGAACCGAACTGGGGGAACTGCCCAGTTCATCATGTGGGTCCAGCACAGGCCAGGGCCAGGATTCAATCCTCAGTCCCCAGGGCTGCAAAGTTAGCGCTTAACCCACTGAGCAATCCCGGCTTCCCCACACACATTTCTTAAATGGAGTATTTGCTTTCCTGTGGTTGTTAGGCCAGTCAAGTGGGGCAAATATTATATTGTCACTATACTCGACACCCAACGTTTCCAATGGAAGAAAAAGACTGGGGCACCTATATATTTACATCTTGTCCCTTCTCATTTAATTCATTACCAAAAGCATAGGGAAGAAAATGCCAACGAAGTGCAGGAAAGGCTTTCTATTTGCTTAGATGTATCAACAAGAATACAAGTCAGCACTAGCTGCTTCTTACCCATGTTTCCCACCCTATGAAAACCCGTAACCTAACCCCCCCCCACCCCCTCAATCCCGGATATTAACAGTACAGTCTTCCACTTATTTCACACCACTTAGGGGTCAAGTGCAATACTAGAAGCTCTCCACACATAATCTCATTTGATTCTCAGCACACTCCTACTAGGCATCAGTGATCCATTTTAAAGATGATGAAAGCAAAACTCAAGACATGTAAACTCTCAGAACTGGTCAGAGAGGAGTACAAGACTCAAACCCTTGACCTTCCTAGCTGCAAAGCCTGTGTCTACAGTGTGGACAGACCATAGAAAAGTCACACAATAGTGAAGTAACTAGGAATCTGCTCCCGCTACTAATTATTCTTTGTTACAAACACCTTTTAACTAATAACAGAGCACATGAGTTCTGTCTTCAAAATGTCTTCCGAAGGGCATGACTTTTAGCAGAAGTAACAATCTTCTATTTTGGTCTGGCTTTAATTTGGGTAATAGTCTGATTGAACATAGATATTTATGACATTTATTAAAAGCTCTTATTACTAATTTTGCCCAGAAAAAAAATTTTTAATGGAGATGAATTGGAGAATTTCCATAAAATTAATGTCCAGGCTTAATGGATGTCTAAGGTATCATTATTAACGGGAATGTTCCATATACTAGGATCTTTTGATTAGAGATTAGATACAGTTAGATCAGAACTTATTTAAAATTGGAAACATGCCAAAGTATCCAGAAATTCAATTTAAACATATTCTAGAGGCTAATGCTTTATTTAGGTTGTGTCTGTCTGATGCCAAATGAAAAGCTGCAGTTTAGAAAAAAAAAAATCAATTAATTTGGTCAGCTGCTCAATGAACTAAAAACCACATCTTGCTCAGTTTGACTCCCACTGATGCTTACAGGAAGCCAGTCAGCTGAATCAAGATGTATCTTCTACCTGTAGGAACTGACCACCACCCATGCGGAAGGACATTCATATGGGGCCAGCAGCCCAGACCCCACACAGTTCTTGCCTGGCCCTGTCTTGACTAACAAATGTGGGGATGCTAAGATGGCTCAGCAGGTTGAGCACTCATCTTGGAGCCCCAGGGACTGAGGATGGAATCCCAGCCTCAGCCCATGTGGACCCATATGCTGAACTGGGGTGTGTCCCCTCTTTGGGTCTCACTGGGGTGAGCCTCCTATGTGGGAGGCCCCTGGTTTGGCTCCCATCCTGGGTGTGCCCCTCATGCAGGAGGCCCCTGGCCAGTTCTTGCCCTGTGCAGCCCTGTGCCCACTTGTGGAATAAAACTATGTAGAAAACTAATGACACACAACTATGGAGACTGCTCTGGGCCCTCCTCCTTCTCTCTGTCTCTGTCTGTCTGTCTGTCTGTCTGTCTCTCTCTCTCTCTCTCTCTCTCTCTCTGTTAAAAAAAATAACAATTAGAAAAACAATAATAATAATTGACTAATGAATGCCGTCTTTTCCAATCCCAAACTGTGACACTCAGCAAGATGGGGGGAAATCCGAGGGCTCCTACTCTCATCTTGCCAAAGACACATCAAGGACCCCTGGGGGTTGGGGTCACCTTCACACTACATTGAAATTCTTCCACTAACATTGAAATTCTGAGGGGTCACCCCCCTTCTCAGATTGAGAATCTCCCATCTAGAGGTGGCTTTCTGGTGGCCATGAAAAGCATCACAGGGCTGTGTCAGCTTTAACTCCCTCTGAGGAGTCTTAAGCCATTCTCCACACACCTGCACAACTAAAAACAGCTTGAAAGGGGCTGGGGGGAAAAAAAAGAAACAGAGAAAGGGGAAACCTCAGTACTTCTGACCCAGTTAGGAAGAGGCCTCAGCTTCAGCCCTCTTGCTCCCTGCAGGTACATTTCTGGGTTGGCAAGCACAGGGTCACCCATCCCTAGAAACCTGTATTAGCAAAGCCATGGGAAGCCACCATGTCCGAGTCAGTGAGCGATGCTGCTTTTATTAAAACTTGCCCTGAAGACTCTCATTTTTCAGACCCAGGTTTCTTAACATCCTGGACCCAAACCAGAACCAGCTAACCAGTGGCCCACAGACGTATTTTGTTTGTCTCACAAAGTAGGGGCCCAAACAATACTTAAAACAAATTAACTCAAAAAATGAATTAGCTGTTGTTTTCAAAAATTGTGAGACTTTCTTTAAAAAGGTGGATCTCCAGCTCATCTAAAAAGTTCAGAATATATGCAAAGACTGAGCACACGTCCCCAAGGCAACGTTGGACAGAAGTGCTCCGTTTATCAAGTCTCCACCCTCTCCATTGTCCCGGATGCTGAGATCAAGTTCTCACACTTGGCTCTGATGGTCTATTACTGTTACCTGCCTGACCCCGTAGGCATTTGCTTTTGCAGCTCCACACCAAACTGAAAAAGCCAGATGCATGTCAGAGACCATCTGCCTCCTTCTATAAAGAAGCATTGCAGATCTGGAGAAGGAAACTGGCTTGTCCCAAATCACACATCTTGCTAGGGGCAGAGCTGGGAGCAGAATCCAGGTATTCCCTTAACCCATCATCTCTAAATAAAATTAATCCCAACAGACACTCTGGCCATTTATACCAAAAACCGATAAACTGTATTGAAGCCTTAATATAAACCTGGCACTGTGTTCATCTCCTTTAATATGTGATCCCATATGGTGTTTGTTTTAACTCTGTTTTGCAGATAGGGACACTGAGGCTGGGAAAGATTGAGAAATCAGCCCAAGGTCACACGGCGAGGAGCAAACCCATGATTAATAAGCCAGAGCCCAGCCTCTTAACTGCCTCACCTTTCTCTAAGCTCTAATTCTGTCATTCGTTCAACAAATTCATGAGCCCTTCTGATGAGCCAGCCCTGTACTGTTTTAGGTGCAGGGGAGACTGCAGTGAAGTTCCAAAGTGGTGGCCCTCGTGAAACCTGCAGTCCATGACAGCCTGCAGGTGTCGTGGTCAATCGCTCCAGTTCATGCCAGCCCACATTGCCATATAAATTTCATACATGTAAAAACGTTCTGCCTGTACATCCCACTTAGTTCATGATTTTTTTTTTCTTTTACATCATCACATTTCCCAGCACAGGGAATAGCTCCTTGTAGTTGTGGTATAAATACCATTAATCTGAATATAAGTGAACACAGAAGAGACAGGACAATACAGGAAGAGAGCTAGACTTCCATGCTCCTGGGAATGCCACTGGACGGCCAGGATGCATATCCATGGCTCCTGTCGGCTCTTCCATAAACCAAAACATGCCTGTGTGACCTCAGGACTTACTCAGACACCTACCTATTCGCAGGTCTTCCTCCTGACTTCTCTAGCCAGCCCGCCCTGTTGCAGCAGAATTGTGTAATTTGGTCTGTGAAATAAAAATTAAAACTGTCCCTGTGCCTCCTGGAAGCCAATTCTGTGCTCTTCAGTGGGAAATGCAGGCCCCTGCCCCTTGGGTCTACATCCAGCCAGTGTGAAAGATATCGGCTCAAAGTAACACGAAGCACCCATGTGCACCTTATTTACAGAGGGAGCCTGATTACGTCCGAAGCAGAAGAGAGCACTTCTTTGCCCAGGAAGTGGATGAAGTTCCAGCGTCTTCTTTGTGAAGAGCCCATCTGATCCCCGGTGGAGAGAAACCCCCTGCCTGGGCCCTCAGCTGACAGCTGCTGCCATCCTCCAAACCCCTTGCTGAGATTGCTGATCGCAGGTGGCCTGGCTGTTAGCACTGTTGGCATGGGAGCCAAAGCAAGACACAGAGGGAGGGGCTAAATATTTCCTTAGTCAAGTACAATCGCCTACACAGACCATGAATTTCTACACCCAACTGAAAGATGTCCGCAATCCCGATTGCATGAATGCCAAGTGCATCAGAAAAAGAAGCCACCTGACTCGTTACCTAGCTCCAAAAGGATTCCAAGACCCAGTTGATCTTCTAAATAATTGATTTATCTATCCATCTTCTATTCAAAAGCGAACAAGGGGTCCTCAGTATGCTCCCGGCACATGCGTATCCCCTAAACAACCTGAGTTCTTTGATAAATCCGGACTTGTTATCCTTTTAAGGATATTTGTTAAAAAGTTAATATTTTTAAAATTTCCTAAAATGTTTACCTAAGTGGAAAGAGATTAGTCCTCTGGATGATATAAACCAATATTTTATTTCAATTTGATTTTTGTTTTCAACCATTGTCCAGCCCTGTGACATTTACTTACAGACAACTTTTGTAAGATTCAGGTTCTTTAAGCAACCCTGTGAGGTGTTGAAATTGTAAGTTTATATCTTGCCATTGTCCTGAGATTAAGTTAGATCATATGTAAAGAGCCTACCCAGAAAGCACTCAATAAGTGAAGGCTTTAATTTTAATCTATTACATTACTAAACATTATTTTTCAAATTGAATTCGCCTCCCAAATTAAGGATCAGCCACACTTCCTTTACATGTATAGGTTATTAAAGAATTGGCACCTACCTATTTTACCAAAAACAGAATATGTGAGGCTCCAACGTAATACCAGGTACACAGAGGAAAGCTGTTTGATTCTATTTTCTATTTTATGATTAACAATTACACGTTAGAGAAAATAATACAAGTGTAGCATAAAGAAGTACTTGAAACAGAGACAAGCACAAGTAATGGAAAAATAATCTAAAGATTTTAAGAGGATATCATTAAAAATAGAGAAGTAGTAGAAAATGACATATACAGACATATGAGTGCAACAGAGATAGGAATTAAAAGCTGCAATAACAATTCATCAACCCTAGGAGAATAATATAAAGAGAACAAGAGATTAACAATCAAGAACCAAATTAACAAAGTATAAAGACCATAAAAATAGAGTCTTTAATTTCTGCTATTAGCAAAAGCAAAAATAAAAACATAAATACCCAATGTCAGGCATGAAAATCTAATTTAAAGCCATAACTTGAGTCCTATCAAGGAGAACTGAAAATGAATTTTCAAGAAATATATATATATATACACACTTTTAAGATATGTTTCTTATGGGAAACAACAAATTACACACTAATTTCATATTTGATTTGATGGTATAATAGTGCATGAGATAAGCTGCTTCTTCTATTCTCTATTTCTACCAGTTTTTAAAATTCTGTGCAAAAATTAAATTCAGCTATTGATTCTCATACTTGTTCAGCATTTTGTGGGATGGCTGGTATACATGTGTAACATGCAAATGAAAATAGGTTCAGTATCTTTAAATTATTCAGACACAGATATATTTTCCATTATTCAAAGCAATTTCCTGCTGCATTTTCTATAACAGGTAGATTTAAATGTTGTATTCAGGGTGCCATCAATTTGAATTAAAAATCAGTATCTGCCTTTTTTTCATTCAAAAAGCTGGTGCTGATATGAAAACATATTTGATAAGGAAGTATCATGACATAAAGTCTCTGAAGTAGTTCTGGGGTGTCTTAAACATGATAGGATTTCTTTAAAGCTTTGATTAGTTGATGTTTTTGCTTTCCTTTGTAGGTTATTTTGGTTGCAAATAACTGAAAGTGAATGTTTTTAAAATAAGAATCTATGTCACAAAATTCAAGGAAGTTTTGAACACACAAGGCTAAGAAAAGTCAGGAAATAGTATACTATAGGGACAGTCTAGAAGAGATAAGGAATTTTCTGTCTAAAAATCATATCCTCCACAGGGGTGATATTGCCCTCAGGGGACAAAAGTTGGTTCCTGGGGGAAGAGCAAAAAAAAAAAAAAGTTCTTTCTTTTTTATGTATAAGGCACAGTTATACATATGTGTGTGTGTGTGTGTGTGTGTGTGTAGTACATACACAATATACAGTATATCTGTGGTATTAAATTTTCATGGAAGTGGGGGTTATTAGGAAAAATGTCTATAAAGGCTTCTTACAAGGTTAAGAAACATGGCTCTCATGTATCTAATAGTATGAAGACTCGACTGAAGGATTTCCCATTTTTGTGATTCTCAAGTTTCCATTCTAAGTCCTGAAGACCCAGAGTGGGTTAATCAGCAATGGGCAGAGAATCAAGGTCATTACCACAGACATCCTGTTGACGATCCACAAATGTGTTCCATAGGCAATTTGAAAAGGAAACAAAATTGGAGGAGCTGAACACCCCCCACCCCCACCCCGTCCTCCAGAGGTATCTAATATTAAACGTGAGTCCTCCATACTCCTCTTCCTGGTATTTTTCTCCAAGATACTGCCTCTAACAGGCATGCCCTCCCCTCATTCCTCTTAGCTAAGGCTTACCTCCTGCTATAGATGGAATGTTTATGTCCTTCCAAAAGCCATGTTGAAATCTAATCCCCAGTACAATGGTGTTTGGAGGTAGACCTTCTGGGAAGTGATCGGGTCATGAGTGTAAAGCCCTCCTGAAAGGTATTGGTGTCTTCATCTGAATTCCTACTGTCAGCATGTGAAGACGAGAGCGGGCATGTTTAGGGTGGTATGGCCTTAGATGTGAGGACATAGAAAGAAGATGGACATCTATGAACCAGGAAGCAGGACCTCCCCAGACACTTAATCTGCAGGTGCCTTGATCTTGAACTTCCCAGACTCCAAAACCATGACAAATAAATTTCCACTGTTTATAAGAGACCAGTCAGTGTTATTCTTGTTATAACAGCCCAAACTGGCTAAGACAGAAATCAGTACTGAGAAGTGGGATATTGCTGCAATAAACACCTCAAAATGTGGATGTGGCTTTGCAACTGGGTAATGGGGAGAGGCCGAAAGAGTTCTGAGGTCCAGGCTAGAAAGAGCTCACATTGCCCTGAATGGACCAAGGCAGCCCCCTTCAGGCCCCGGGCCCAAGCCCTTCTCTTACGAGGTCTTCCCCAGCCCACAGTGAACTCTTCCCCCACACCAGCCATCAGGTCACACATGTGTCCTTTGGAGTACACAGCTTTCATGTTATTTATTTTTGCAAATGGTACGAGCCCAGTGAAGTAGCAGTGGTGGGCATGTACTATAAACTTTATGCAGAAGACTCACTCTAAGATAAGATTCCTTGGCCTAGAGTTTAGGTTCCCCTAAGAGATTTTAAGAGTCGCTACTTATTTCGTCTCTTCACAAGAATAATCAGATTCTTTTTCTAGCTTTTGGTGTTTTTCAACACCAAAGAAGGCTCTAACTTGGGACTTTGAAAGAAAAATAAAAACACACCCTATGAGGAAATTTTTAAATTGACTTTATCTACATATTGGAATTAACTGTATATAGTTTAGGATACAGCTAAATTAAATATAACTAACTACTGTAATAGTGGGCTTCAAATAGTAATTCCCAATTTTACCTAAGTAATGGAGACCTGTGCAATTCATGCCCCATGTCAGCTATGGAGCTAGGCCAATCTGAGTCCTTTATACTATTTGCCAAAAGAAAAACCCAGCCCTAGTTTATACAGCTACACCAAGTTCACGTAAGAACAGCATTTCCATCCCCTGGCTGCTTAGCACCAAGGAAATTGCTTCTTGCTCTATTTACAGGGCCCTGAAGTTTGCTATCTCTCCAGCTGGCTTTTTATTCTTTTGCCCTGCCTCTCCAGGGTGATAAAAGTGTGGATTTATAATTCTGTGGTTTAGCATAAAGAATAAGCTTCAGATGGGGATCCAAGCAGGGAAAAAAATTAGAAGGCTACCTTTAAACAAGAGATTATGGTATTTTCTATGTAATTCCAGTGAATATGGATAATGCTAACCCAGCAGCCATTTCTCCTTCATGAAATAGTCCTGATTTTCCTTTGGGAGTTGTCCCCTTCCCTAATCTCATTTCATATGGTCTGGGTAGGGTTCACCCCTAGCCTACAGCACACAGGCATGTGCTAAACTGCATATTGCATTCCTCCTGCTTCAGCCATTAATGAGAGATGGCCACATAATAAAATTGACTCCATTTATAGGGAATTAGAGGACTAGAGAAACTATGGCTTTTCACAGCTTGACCACACAAGCCTCATGTACTGCAGGAAATAAAGTGGCTAGCACATAGCAGATTCTTTATAAGTATTCATTTTGCTTCTTTCTTACCCTTTTCTCTTTTCAGACATTTGCATTTAAGACCATGTATTTTCTTCAAAGCACTTCTTTAGGTACATCCCACAGGTTTTATTTTGTATTTTCATTATCATTCAGTGGGGGGGGGGGGGAAGTGGTTTTATTTTTATTGTGATTTCTTCTTTGGCCCCTGGGTTATTTGTAAGTGTATTCCTTAATCTTTAAACAGGAGTGTGTTTTAGTTATCATTTTGTATTTATTTCTAGCTTAATTCTACTATGGTTGTCATACTTACTAAACACGATTTCAATCCTTTGAATTTTTTTATTAAAGTATAGTCAAAATATAATATTATATTATTTTCAGGTGTACAGCATAGCGATTCAACACTGTATGCCTTATAATGTAATCAGCAAGACAAGTCAAGTAACCATCTGTCACCATACATAGTTTTTATGATACTATTGACTCTATTTCCGGTACTGTATTTCACTTATTTATTTTATAATTGGAAGCTTATACCTCTTATTCTCTTTCACTGTTTTTACTTTTTACCACTCCCGCCTTTCTTCTCACAACCATCAGTTTGTTCTCTGTATCTACAAGTCTGTTTCTATTTTGTTTTTGTTTTTTTAATTTAATGTGCAAGTGAAGTCATATAGGATTTGTCTTTCTCTGTCTGACTTATTTCACTTAGCATAATACCCTCTAGGTAGGTCTATCCATGTTGTCAACAATATTTCATTATGTTTTGTAGCTGAGTTATAGTCTATTGTATGCAATGTATTGTACAAATATGTGTGTACAAATATTTATATATGTGAAGATGTGAGAATATATACATATAATATACATACATATATATACATATATCATATCCTGTATTCCTCCTCCATTCCTCTATTGATGAATGCCTAGGTTGCTTTCATGTCAAGGTTACCATCAGCTGTTGGAATTTTGAGGCTGGCTCTATAACCTAGCACATAAATAAATACTTGAAAAGTATTTTTATTACATAATTGTTGAGTTTAGAGTTTTATAAATTTCAATTAGGTCAAGTTGATAGACAATATTGGTCAACTTTTCTATATCCTCATCATATATTTTGTCTGCAGATTTTAATAGCTATGTTAAAATAACAGCTATATTAAAATAGTTGCTTATTATGACAAATCCAATGATGATTGTAAATCTGCTGATCTCTCTCCTTTTACTTCAGCTGGGTTTTACTTTATATTTTTGAGCTGTTATTAGGTCATTATTTCCATTGAATCAGTCCCTTCAACATTATTAAACACTCCCCTTTATCTCTAGTAATACTTTTCACCTTAACATCTATTTTGTCTGATATTAGTATAGCTATACCAGCTTGCTATTTGTGTAGTATTATCTTTTTCGACTATTTTACTTTTAACCTTCCTGTGTTCTTTATTAAAAGTGTGGCTCTTGTAAGTAGCATATAGTAAACACATTCTGGTAGGATGGGTGAAAATTAAGTCAATTCAAAAGGGAAAAAAAGTAAAGCTACATTTCCTGCACACCTGAGCTTATGAAATAGAATCCACACTCACTGTGCTGACATGTATGTGTGTGTGTGTGGTGAGTACCTGGCCCAAGAACAAGGAACTGGGGACTAATTATAATAGCAAAGTGGTTAAGAGCAGACTCCCTCCTGGCTTCTCTAGCTTCCTGCCAGCAGAGGCCAGGACAGGTGTTCTGCAGCCTGTTGGCTAAAACCTGGGAGAGCTCTAGCCTTGAGAAGGATGGGGATGGGCTGGGGGGCGGGGGGATGAGTATCTCTGAAACAAAGCCTATTTGCCTAAAACAATGTACGTACAACAGCAAAGAAATATATCTAGAAGAAACAAATGGCCCTGATAGCGGACCCAGGAAAAGTTGGATATATCCCAGGCATGCACATGTTTCACTTATCAATTGCCTATCTGACTCTACAGTTTGATTATAAACACAAGAGGATTCCAGGTACAGTTATTACAGTGTGAGTGAATAGTGCAACCTGGAATGAAACGCTGAACTTGTCTTACAATTTCCACATCATCTCTAGGATGACCAAACCTCTGGAATCAATGACACAACAATGTTCAGAAAACCCTACTTCCCCAAGATATAACCTCATGTAGAAATTACCAGGAAGTTAAAATTATTCAGCTACATTTCTCTTAGTTCCAATGACCTAGAAAGGGCCACAGACCTATTATAAATAGTAGCCAGGCCACACCTTTTGTGTTTTTTTTCTTTCTTTTTTTACCAGCATGATAACAAAAAGACTAGACCTCTCCATGTAGGGGTATATTTTTCAAAATATTACACCAAGAAATATTTGAATGCAATAAGTAAGTCAGTACAGCTGCACGGTTAAGTGTTATAACCTCTGAAGTCAAAAAATTCAAATTTATAGTTGCCACATTAAGCATAGATGTTAAAGCATTAAAGTTAACACCATATACAGTCATATAAAATATTACATGTGTAAAGGGGCTGAGTTACGTTCATACTGGGAACCATAATTTAGAATTTCCTGACTTCTGAACATGTAACACATCATAGTAATTGATCTAGCTCCTTGGAGCTAATATAAAATATCTTGTTAACATGTTTTCTATCCAATTCTTTCATCATTTACCTTTTGGCTCTTGGAGAAACAATTCATCATGCTCAAATGTTTTCACACACCTGCACTAAGCTAATACAGCCACAAAAAAGCCAATGCAACCAGGACTGAGTGTGCAGACTTGTAAATCAGGCAGGAATGTTGTTACTGTGGACACTGAGTCTAGATCAGGCAAGATCGCACTTGGCCTTTGTGGTCAGAGTTTCATTTGCTATGTCTTGTCACAGCGATAGCGTCATATTCTGCTAGCTACTGTGGGGTAGAGGATCATAACGTAGCTAATATGTGCAGAACGTCACCAGGCAGTTAGTTCATAAAACGGATGTAGTAGGGAAGAGGATGGCCTTCTCCCTAACAGCATGGGACATGTCGCTTTTCTGGCACCACAAGAGAATCACACAACAACAGACCAAACGTTTCCATCCCCCGAAATTTACATATTGAAATCTTTGTCCCCAATGTGATGATGGTAGTATTTAGAAGGGAAGTCTTTGGGAGGTCATTCAATCGTGAGGGTGGAACCCTCCTGAATGGGATCAGTGCCCTTGCAGAAAGCTCCCCGGAAAGCCCTCTAACCCTTTTCTGCCATCATGCTGAGACCCAGATCTTGGACTTCCAGCCTCCAGAACTGTGAGAAGTCAGTTTCGGGTGTTTATAAGCCAACCAGCCTATGGTACTTGGTTATAGTGGCCTGAACTAACTAAGACATACAATTATGAAAGCAATTCTTTGCCAAATGCTGAGGCTGTGTGTTCTTCTCCTCAACCAAACCTCCTGTTCTTATTTCATTTGCTTCTCAAATTCACTATATACTAACCCACTTCTGTGTGAGTACTTCCTGCTTCTTTGTTCTACTCTGGACAAAGAAAACTAATAGCCACCAGTTCAGAAGATATTATCGCATTCCAGGCACTGCTTAAAGCATCTTACAAACATGGACACATTTAACCAGTAGAGTGGACACGAGCAAACTACGGCCTACAAGTAAAATTTGGCCTGCCACCTCTTGTGGTAAATAAAGTGTTTTAGGAACATAGCCACACTCATTTAAATGTTGCCTATGGCTACTTTCGTGTGACAATATCCAACTTGAGTAGTTGCAACCCCTGCGGCTAGCAAAACCGAAAAAGATGCCCTATCCAGTCTTTATAGAAAAAATGGCCTCACCCTGCAGTAGAGAATTCTCTGTGTGGTCAGTAAACCTGATCCCCAAGTCACAGGTGAGACAGTCAGAATTGTTATGAACAGAATTGTTAGGCTTGGGAAGGAAGGGAGTTTTAAAACATGGCACAGTTGTCTATACCTAATCTTTATGAATCAAGACATGCCTTTTATCATTGTGTCATTGGTACTGGGGATCCTTTTCAGTACAAGTTCATATTCAGTACACACTCATTTTCTTGTATTCTGTTCCTCACTCGTGTGACCTTGCCCAGATTTTACTTATTGCAATTTTCAACCACAAATTTAATAATGGCTACCAGGACCCGACTGCAGAAAGACAATGACGTACCAGCACTTGAACGAAAAATGACAATGACATAGCCACAGAAGGGCTGGCTTAACATACTCTGTTTGCACATATAAGGGAGTTGTGTGTATTTCATAAACCCTCAAGGACCAAGAGCTTACATATGGAGTTGTAGTGCCCTCTGTCCAAGAAAAAAACGAAAAGAAAAGAACATGTGCTTCCCTGGCATAGAACAGAAGGGCGCTTCCTCGGGCCCCTCCCAGAACCTGCCCTTTTCTCCAGAAGCTACTCCCGGGGACAGCCATGGGGCTGTCCCACAAGCTCATATTAGCTACATCTTCACATCGCTAAAACATCTGGAGTAAAAAATGCACTCAATCATTCAGATGATTTTCCCCCTGAAGCAACGCCAAACATCTGTCTAACTAGAAACAGCTGTGTGCTAGTTTGGGGACTCCACAACGAAACGCCATCGATGGGGTGGCTTACACAATAGAAATGTACTGTCTCCTCGTTATGGAAGCTGGAAGTCCTAGATCAGGGAGCCCGCATAATCTGGTTCTGGTGAGGGCTGCCTCCCTGATTTGCGGAGGCCACCTTCTTGCTGGATCTGAGGGAGAGAAGGAGAGAGAGGGAGGGAGAGAGAGAGAGAAGGAGAGAGAAGGAGAGAGAGAGAGGGAGAGAGAGAGGCTCTCTGGTGTCTCTTCTTATAAGAGCATTGATTTCACCATGATGGTCTCACCCTCATAACCTGACCTAAACCTAATTACCACCCAAAAGCCCCAAACCCAAATACATAACAGTGGAGGTTAAGGCTTCAAAAGAGACATTGAAGGAGACACAATTCAGTCCACAGGGAGCTTCATCCCCAGCATTAAGTCGGCCAGCATTTGGTGCCCATGAGGAGGCCCTAGAGCAGGGGTTCCCAACCTTTTCATACTCTAGGGCGCGTTCTAAAATATCGGTAGGGCGGCGGGCACCAGCTATTTCTAAGGATATTTATTATTGAACAAGAATAAAAAATAATAAACAAAAATAATTTTAAAATAATAAATTTATTGTACAAATTATATACACACAAAGAAACATATATACAAAATGTAATACAAAGTAAATTAAAAAACACATGTATAATAAAATCATTTAAAAAAACATAAAAGAAAACATAAAAAAAACCAATCTGTCAGTTTGATCTTTGGCATTGCATTTCATTGGCCAGTGCCTCGTAATTAGGAGAGTATGACGACAACCCTGTTAGCAAACAATTATTAAGATGCTCATCAGTAAGTCAAGATCTATATTGTGATTATATTAAATTCATGTTTGAAAACAAAGATTTGCATCAATACGTTGACCCGAAAAATGATTTGATTTTATATGCCGCTTTTTTTAAAAATGGGAACCTTTCTTTGTCGACTATGTTCCATAAGTCCTCTGATATTAAGAATTTTAGCAAAATATTGTTCTTAAGGTTCAAAATTTCTAACTCTAGTTCTTCTGCTTTCCCCTGAACAAGGTCTACAATACTTGTGGCTAGTTCTATTCCATTTATTTGGCAAGTAAAAGGATTGATACAGAAGGAGACAATTGGCTCGATATTTGTAAACTGCAGAAATCTCTCTTCAAACTGTTTTTGAAGCACTTGCAGGGTCTCAATAAATAATGACACGTTTAATTCATTGTTA
>PVKE010040662.1:0-14492 GCA_004027555.1 Craseonycteris thonglongyai
AACAAGCCCTGACTTACACCAAGTTTGTCCTTTTATTCACAATTCAAACCAGGGGAGGGGTGCCGAGTGCGCAATTCTATTGGGTCATGCAGAGTTCAAGCCTTGCGGTTGCACGCATTAACTAAGGGCAACAGCCCTCATCCTTGAACATTCTGTTACTTTCTGATAAGATAAGACATCCTGTTGCTGAGCTGGCCCATCTGCGTTGGTCAAGGCCTCAGTAATTTTCCACTGTCCTACACTCCTCAGCTGCATGCTCATGCTCTGGGTCATAGAAACAGTTTCTTGTGAGAGCAGCAGGGACCTGAGGATGCAGTGGGTTTTCACTCTGAAAGACTGCTCATCTCCTTCAGCCACTAGCGCGCGACTCCAGAGCCAGTGCTGTGCCTACTGTGCTGAGCTGGCTGCTCCCTGCAAACGAAACCTCTGAGTCCCAAATGCCTCCCTTTGCTAATCAAACGCCCGTGTCCCAAGAAGTGCTGCCTTGCTTGCCAACCAAACATCCATGTTCTGAGCTCTGCTCTTTGCTGCTGTTCCTTGGGGGTCAAACCAGTTGCTGTGACCCAAGCACCACTGAGCTTTTTCTCATGGCTGTGTCTGTTGTAACCTGAGATGAGTAACCCAGAGTGCCAAACATGAGGGCCGAATTAGGAGTCTTTATTCAGAAGCCTGCGACCACGGAGGGCTAGTTAGTGTCTCTCAAAGACCCATGGCCCCGAATGCAGATAGTAAGGGGTTTATAAAGGCAAAACCCACATCCTGTTTGGCCTAATTTCTAACAGCAAAGCATTGTACAGAAGCCAGAGCAGACAATGGGATCAGCTAGTTTGTGATCTTAATTCTAAATAAGGTAAATAGCTGGTGTAGTAGTTGCAATTGTGGTTAAGTGAACACTTGGGAACAGTGTGGCCATAAGGTGACCAGATTTTAACATTGGTAAAGTGGGACACCATTGACCAGGGGGGAGGAGGTTCTTGATTAAAACTTTGGTCTATCTCCCGCCATTTCCGAGCTTGTCGTGCATTCTTTCCAAAAATCGGGACTGTCCCACCAAAAGTGGAACATCAGGTCACCTTACCATAAGGTGCAGTAGAACATTTTGTTACTTGTATAGGGATATAACAAAGAAAATGAAAAATTACAGGTAATGAAAAATTACAAAGTCGGCGAGGGGTATAAGGAATCGACATGAGAAGTCGAGTGGCTAATCAAATTCGAGCCTTTATTGGGAGTGCTCCCGGGTGATGTTTGCCAGCCTGAAAGAGGATTGGGGACAGAGAAGTCGCACCTCGAAGGGAGTGGGCAACTTTAATAGGGCTCTGGGGTTGAGGAGAGGCGATCAGGCAGTTAATGGCTGCGTCTTTTGAAACTCTTGCCGTTGTGTCCCGCCTTCAAAAGTTCCCACACGGGTTGCAGGCGCTTGGAAAGTCCTTTACTGCATCCTGTTTGCCCGGGCCCCTGAGGCCCACCGACCTTACATTCCCACCTTTTTGGTATAATTGTTGCAGAAATCCAGGTACCAGGAAACTCAAGACGCCACACCGAGATCCGGGAGACCACAGCTTTAATACGCCAGCGGGCTCGGTAGGGTAATTCCCAAAAAACCGAACCCGCCTGGCTGGAGAATTTTTCTTTTATAGGACTTAATAATGGGGGGGGGGGGGACGTAGTGCTCAGGGACTGGTTAGTATAGGTGTGGGTCTCCGGGATCGGTTAGTTTGAGTGACCAAGACGGCTTCATCAGGTGGAGAGACTGGCCTCCCCAGAGTCGCCATCTTTACATGAAGGGAGGGGGGCTCCCTAAGGTGGAAGCCGCCATCTTTACCCAAAGGAAGGGGGGAAGCTCCCTAAAGCTGGCGCCAGAACTAAAGGAGAAACTAACTCCAGGGAAGGGGAAGTTTCCCAACATAATGGGGCGTCGTTCTGTCTCGAGCTACTTCCTGCTGGATTGGGGTGGCGAGGGGATGTCAGTGGCCGGTGGTTCGGTCGGGAGCCAGGCATATGGATAGAGAAGCATTTGGTTGATAGTGACTTTGGAGACTCTGCATGTGGCCATGGAGAAACCTGAGAAAACGGGGCAACCATGAGCAGAATACAAATAGTGATCAAGGGGCCCAAGATAGGGGCCAGCCATGTGATGAGGGTGGATTTCCACCAGTCAGGGAGAAGGGAATTAGATTGTTGGTTCCTGTGGCGCAATTCTTCTCTGAGTTTTTCCAGGACATTGGTTTTGTTCCACCAGACCAGATTCATTGATGTAGTAGCAGCATTCTTCTCGCAAGAAGAGACAGGTTCTTTTCTTTTCTGCCATGAGGAGGTCCAGCGCACAGTGGTTTTGGAGGGTGACTTTAGCCACTGAGGTGATTTGATACTGGAGAGAGGCCAAGGGAGCGGCAGATTTTTCCACAGCCAATTTTAATCTTTGTTCTAGTTCCTCTGACCCCTGAGGCTGTGCCCCCGGGCGTCTCCACCTATGCCTGTAGTGACAAGAGAGGAAGCCAGAGAAATGCCCACGACCACAGGGAGGAAGACAGCCCTCTTCTTTCGGGTTGTGGGCAGTGTAGACAGCAGGAAAAATTCACCCTGACTGAAGAGAGTGAGCTGGGGAACTAGGGTTATGGGGATACAAGGGAAGTTGGAGGAGGCACTGATGTTTTTAAGGAGGGTCTGATTACACCAGAAGAAGGCTCCTTCCAGTGCTGATAAATGGATAGAAACAGTGATGGTCAGGTTGCAGAAGGGCGAAGGGGAAGAGGAGCTGACATAGCAGAGGGAGAGATTTGGGTGAGTCAGTCCTGAAATAAGGGGATTCCCGTAATGGGGGTGGGGGGGAGGGGCCGAGGGCCCGGAGGTGTTGAATGGTTGGCTGAGTGGAACAGCCACCAGAGGGGGTCAGCCAAGGGAGGTGCAGAGAAAACAGTCAGAAAGGTTACCTGCCCCAGTGATGTTCAGAAATTGGTTTCCTTGGCGGAAGAGGGTGAGCCAGGAAAAGTGGTCCTCTTTACCTGTGTTGTCCCCTCATTTAGAGGGGAATTGCTAGTTTAGGGTGAGTTTGTTTTTGATGATGGCATCTGCCTGGCAGGTACAGCATGATTCTTTGGATTGGTCATAAGGGAAGTATAAGGTGACCAGAGTTTAACATTGGTAAAGCAGGACACCATTGACCGGGTGGGGGGGGGGGAGTTCTTGATTAAAAATTTGATCTCCCGCTGTTCCCTAGCTTGTCGTGCATTCTTTCCAAAAATTGGGACTTTTTAAAAACACCGCTGGACGCGAGACAAATTGTTAAAAATCGGGACTGTCCTGCCAAAACCGGGACGTCTGGTCACCTTGAGAGGACAGGCGAGGTGATCAGTCTGGACAAAGATTCAAAGCCTGAGAAGCGAATAGAAAGCAGGGATTGACAGCCCTGGGGGGGCAGTTGGCTGTGTTGGGCAGAAGTTGGGTATGGGTGACTCCGCCAGCCCTCCCAAGTTTCCTGAACATAGAAGCGCCAGTGGAAGGGATTGAGGGGTTGACGATCCTGTGGAGATCTGAGGGGCAGGTTAGCTCGGAGGAAAAACAAGTAAATCATATCTGGGGGCAGAGAAAGGTCACTATTGAGAACAGGAGAACGCAGCATAAGAAATAGGCAACAATTAAGCCATGTTCACGAGAGGTCCAGTGGGTAGGGGCAGCGGTGGTGAGAAGAGATAGAAAGAGCACGATGAGTCCACAGACACCGAGGAATGGCGGTGAGCATGCGAGGACGATGTTCACCTGGAGAGTTAGACGGAGCGATTGATCGGGATCAATCTGCGTGGTCCACTTAGGGCTCAGAGGCAGTGCCAGGCTATTTTGGGAGTGGTGAATCCACGGTGTGAAGCTCAAAACCTGCCAGTCAGTGAGAGAAGCACCGAGTTGTAGAAAGCGTTGAGACAAGCAGCTTGTAGGAGGGAAGCCAGATTTAAGGGAGGGGAAGGATGTAGGAAGATGGTAGGATTTTCGATGAACAGGAGATGGAATTCCTGGAGCCTGGAGGGACCTAAGAGGGAGAGACATTTGTGTCCCAAAAGGTCCATCAACCTGTGGGAGAAAAATACTGAGATAGGCAGAGCCAGGGTGAGTTTTAAAGCTTCTTTGGTAAGCTTAGCTGTAGCCGCCAATACCCAGAGACAGGGCTGCCATCCCTGGACTGTAGGGTCTAGCTGTCGGGAGAGGTAGGCCACTGGCCGAAGTGAAGGGCCCACGGGTTGGACCAGGAGGCCGGTGGCTATGCCAAGACGTTCGTCTGTGAACAGATAGAAAGGACAATCGGGGTTAAGTAGCGAAAGAGGAGGGGAAGAGACCAAGGCATCCCTGAGAGCTGTGAAAGCTCGGTGGACGTCGGAGGGGCAAGTGAGTGGTCCTGAGGGTGCGTCCTTGGCTGCCAGGTAGAGTGGTCTGGCGAGGAGGGCAAAGTTGGGAACCCAATGGTGGAAGAACCCAACCAGCCCCAGAAAAGAAAGAATCTGACCTGCCATTTCTGGCGGTTGAAGCTCTCGGCTGGCCTGAGTGTGATCAGAGGTAAGGCTTTTGGATGTCGGGGTAAGACAGATGCCTAGATATGTGACGGAGGCAGAGGGCAGTTGGGCCTTGGCTGGAGAGACGCGATAGCTGTGTGAACCCAGATAATTACGGAAAGAGGCAGTGTGTGTTGGGGATGCATTCAGAGAAGGGCTGCATAGAGGGAGGTTGTTCACATATAGGGGTTAGGTACTACTGGATGAAGGGGGACCACAGCCTCTTTAATGAGGTGGAGGTCTGAACTAAGTTGTAGTGAGCTGAGGACTTGCGGACTGGCAGGATGAGGGTGTTGCAGGGGGATTCAGTGGGGATAAGGCGACCCTGGCCAAGGAGCCAGGAAATGATGGGTTTAAGTCCATTGTGGTGGGTCTCAGAAATAAGAAATTGGGGAGGCCGGGATGGCTCAGTGGGTTCAGTGCTCACTTTGCAGCGCCGGGGACCGGAGATCAAGTCCCCGACCTGGCCCGTGCAGAGCCATGTGCTGAGCTGGGAGCTCCTCCAGTTCAGTTCTCTCTCTGTCTGTGTATCTTTCTCTCTCTCTCTCTCTCTGTCAAAAATAAAAATAAATAAATAAATAAATATTTTTTAAAAAAAGAAATAAGAAATTGAGGGCAAGAGGAAAATTAGGTGGGGTCTTTTAGCTGGATGCGGATGGACTGGTGGTGGGTAGCAATGATAGGTTTGGAGGTGTCCCAGACCTTTGGGTCTACTTTGTCTGAGGGCAGCAGAGGATAAGGGATATGGGAGGTATCCGGTCCAGTTGTAGACTGAATGAGGGGGAGAAGGAAGTGAGAAGAGGAAGTTTTGGGGGAGAGCTGAAGTGTGGCTCCTGGGCATTGGAGAATGTCCCTGGCGAGGAGGGGGACAGGACAGGAGGGTATGACCAAGAAGAAGTTGGTAAAGGGATGGCCCTCTAAAGAGCAGGAGAGGGGAGATGTCTGTGAGGGGAGAGAAGACATCCCATCGATACCCATGATCAAGACCCGGGAAGGGAGGAGAGGCCCAGAGGGAGTAGGCAGAACAGAGTAGGTAGCCCCCGTGTGTCCACCAGATGGACTTATCCGCTACCTGCAGCGTTACCCTGGGCTCGGCAAGGGTGATGGGGTCCTCGAGTCTGGGCATCATCAGTCGTCGGCCAGCCCCAGGAGTTCCAGGAAGCCATTGCTGGGCCTGCCTGCCCCCCACGTAGAGGCATGGAGGGAGGGGCAGCCAGGGGGCAGTTGCTTTTCAAGTGGCCCGGTTGGTTGCAAACTGGGCAGGGCTTGGTGGGCAGCCTGGGGCAGGAGAACTGACAGTACCAGTGGCCTTCTTTGCTGCATTTGAAACAGCTTCAAGGCAGAGTGCAGTGCTGTGGAGGTTTCTCCAGTATCTTCCACTGACACCAGCTGGCCTCAGGGCAGCAGCCAGGGCTTGGGTTTGAAGGGCCACCTTCTGTTGCATCCGAGCCTGACAGCTGGATTCTGCCACCTCCTCAAGGGCATTGAAAACTTTAAATGCCATATTCACTAGGTCTCCAACAGGGGTTTGGGATCCCTGTTCTGCCTGTTTAATATCAGGGGCAGATATAGTGATAAAATGGGTAGCCAGTACCGTGGCCCCTGCCAGGGCAACCGGGTCCAGGCAGGTATAGAGGATTAGAGCCTCAGTGAGGCAGTTAAGAAAGACTGCTGGATTTTCATCTGGGCCTTGAGTTATTTCCCTAAGTTTGTCAAGATTAACTACCTTATTAGAGACTGCCTGCATGCCAGCCAGAAGGCATTGCAGCATCTGGTCAAGGTGCCGATGGCTGTCCTGACCAGCCTGGTAGTCCCTGCCTGGGTTGGCAGAAGGAACCGCCAGGGTCCCTGTGGGCATGGTGTTATTGGTCAAGTGGACCTGGTCTGCATGAGCCCTAGAAGCAGTTTGTATGCGATCCCTTTCATCAAGGGTGAGAGTAGAGGATAGAATAACAAAGACATTGTGCCAGGTCAGGTCCTATGCCTGAGAGAGGTAGCGAAATTCCTGGATATAAGCAGTGGGATTAGCGGAGGAGCCGAGCTGCTTCTCAAGCTGAGATAGGTCTTGGAGGCAAAAGGGAACATGTACCGGAACCACCCCTTCAGCCCCAACGACCTCCCTGAGAGGACAAAGGAGGTTCAAATTGGAGGAAGGGAGGGGTGTGAATGGGTGTGAGAGCTAACAGGTGAGGACCAATGTTTGGGAGGAGAAGATGGAAGAGTAGGATAAAGAGAAGGGACAGCTGGAGAAGGGGTGGAGGGTTCAGGAGAAGCAGAAGTGGTGGGCTGAGCAGATCCTGGTTCGGGATATGGAGGGTGGATTGGAGTGGGTCGGTGGGGAGGGAGTGCCAAGGTCTCAGGGGATTCTGTGAGAGGAGAGCATTCAGATTCGAGGGGGGCCTTGGAGATAGGAGTCTCTTTGGCCAGAAGGAGTTGGTTGGTGGAACAAGAGGTACAGTGGGAGGGACGGAAGCGCAGATCCCAGAATGCCTGAACATAGGGGACCTCCAACCATTTGCCCATCCTATGGCAGTAATTATCAAGGTCAGTGGGGATATCGAAAGTAAAAGTCCCTTCGGGGGGCCATCTGGACTGATTATTCAGAGGATATTGAGGTCAAGTCCAAGTAGAGAGGAACAGTTCCTTGGAGAGTCTGAATTTGGTGAAGTTAATAAGGAGACTTCCCTGGGATGTCTTCAGGTCTGGTTTGGACTCGGTGTTACCCATGGCTAACCAGTCTCAGAGTGGCAAGAGAGAGAGACAGGCATCCCTGATCCCTGGTCTCTGGCCACAGAAGGAGACGGAAAGGTGCCTCAGACTTGCGAGTTAACATAGCCGAGAGAGCGGGCGATTGGCTGGGGCATCGCCACAACGGCTTGGGGCTCAGATGGAAAATGAAGGGATCCCTGATGCAGCTGCAATTACGGACAGGGAGCCAGGAAGGCCTGAGGACCGTTAGGCCAGGGGAAGGAAGGACTTACCAGACAACAGCAGAATCGAGTGCCTGGTCGGCGGCCCCTGGTCATTTCCAGAAGGGAGAGGAGCAGCTCACACAGTGACCCACGGAGTCCAAAATCTCCTCCCTGGTTTCAGCACCAAATGTAAGGAATCGACAGGAGAAATCGAGTGGCTAATAAAATGCGAGCCTTTATTGGGAGCACTGCCGGGCGAGGTTCACCAGCCTGAAAGAGAATTGGGGCCAGAGATGTGGCACCTCAGGAAGAAAGGGGGCAACTTTTATAGCGCTCTGGAGTGGGGGAGAGGGGGATCAGGCGGTTAAGAGCTGCGTCTTTTGAAAGTTCCTTCACTGCATCCCGCCTTCAAAAATTCCTGAGCAGAATGCAGCCACTTGGAAAGTCCCTTTGCTGCATCTTGTTTGCCTGGGCCCCAAAGGCGCCCTTACAAGGGGGAACTGGAAAAATCAGAGCAGGGCTAATGGCGCAATAATGGAAATTACAATACTAGGTGCAGAATTCCAGGTAGAAGGTCTATGTGCAGAATGTCAGGTATTCATTATAACAGCACAATCCTGTTCATATATTTGCCTGGTCAGTAGTAGCATGTCCTTTTGTCCTCTTAATTATGACCCATAACCTCCACCTATGCTGGCTTGCAGCTCTTTGTCAATTGTGATCAATTAACACTGATTAAGCCAATGACTCTCTGCCCCTAGAACCTTTGTCCTGAGGAGATGCAGATTCATCAGGGGCCTTGATTTATGGCTGCCCTGAGCAACCTCTTTCTTCTACATTAAAGTGACCAGATTTTAACATTGGTAAAGCGGGACACCATTGACAGGGGGGGAGGGGGTTCTTGATTAAAAATTTGGTCTATCTCCCACCGTTCCCTAGCTTGTCGTGCATTCTTTCCAAAAATTGGGACTTTTTTAAAACGCTGCAGGATGCAGGACAAATTGTTCAAAAGCGGGACGTCTGGTTACCTTATTCTACATCCCCTTCCTTCTGAACTGTTACAGCACTGCTGAATTAAACTGCTTAAATTTTCAGAACAGGGAATGTCCTTAGGTACAACCGTCACCCCATGTCAACTCCACACCAAAATCCTGTTTCCCGGAACATGGAGCCCCTCTAGTTTCTCCCAGGAAGCCGGCTCTACCCCTTCACAAAATTTTTTTTTAACTAAACGCATTTTGAATTTATGAAAACATAGGTTAGCTTTCAACATAACTGGCCCACATAACTCTTAGGTTTTACCTTAAACTGTTTGAAACATCAGTTCAGAATAAGCAGGAAGAGCAATCCTCCACAAGATAGGAAAGAAATACAAGTACCTAAGAGACTGGAGAAGCCCTGAGAGCCAGTAAGCACTGAGGTCAGTCGGGCTCCTGCGCCCAGAACCCTCCCCAGGGCCCCGCCCCACCCTCCGCTGGCCCCATCACACGTGCCTCTGTCTCCGCCCAGGACTGTGCACTATTCCGCCCGCCCTTTACCCAAAATGCTCCGCCTAGGCCCCGCCCCTGCGCCCTCCATTCCGGCAGTGCGCACGCGCAGTTCCTTCCAAGTTCCATAAGTGAGTAGGCCACGCCCTTGAGCCCTCCATTTCCGCAGGGCGCACATGAAGTTTCTTGCAAGTTGGACAAGTGACTAGTGCGGTGTGGAGGTCACGCGGCGACGTGATTATGGTGGTTCTGGTTTAAATGTGCTGTCTCTACCGTCTTACAGACGTGCAGCCTGGGGTGGCTGCAGGCGTTGAAATCTCCACCCCCGCCCCTCCTACAGCGGTAAGTCTCAGCCTCCGGGTGACCCGTCCCAAATCCTAACTGGTTCGCTGAGGAGTGGAGAGTCCCATGTTCCTTTTTCGGTTAAAGTGTTTCTGAGGCCAACTCACCTGTGGTCTTTATGCTTTCGGGCTGTTAGACACCGCCTGTCCCATTTTCCTGCTTTAAACCCTTCACTGGCCAACCGACTCAGCCTGTGTGCCTATAAAGTCATACAAGATGGATTCAAACGAGCTGCACCCCTCCCCCTTTCAGCCTACAGATCCGGATTCCTCCCTGGGGTGAGATTCTGCAAACCTCCCGCCCCCGGCCGCCCTCCTGAGCCTCCCCATCTCCCATTTACTATAATCTGCCTGATTCCCAGGAAGAGGACACGATTCTGTCTGGTGAGCATTGGGAGGGTAGAACACGGGGTGTTATAGGTACAGGTCACGTCCCCCACTCAGCGTGTGACTTTATGGAAGCGGTGACTGAAGGGCAGGCCAGAAAAGCGGCAGAAAGAGGGTGTGAGCTGGATCAGGAGAATGAGAAATAGAGAAGTGAGAGGGCGGAAACATTAGTGAGGGCGCCCATAAGGACATAGAAAATAGAGGATTTGGGAACAACCTGTAAAGCGAAAGGAAGAGTAAGTCAGGACAATAACAACAAGAGGAGAAAGGAAATAGGGAAATACAGTGAAAAGGCAGGAGCTCCAGAGAAATGAAGTGGAGGGAAAGGGGTCAGGTGGCCTGGTTAGCAGAAGTGGGGACAACAAAGACAAGGCATTACAGAGAGTGGTTCTGAGAAAGAGTAGGGGGAGCGCTGAGTGCAGGAACAGGAAGGAGCAGTAAGTGCCAGAAAAAAGAGAAACAGCATTGGGGGTGTCAGTGAGTAGGGGCAGAGGGGGTGTAAAAGCAAAGGAGGACTGTAATGGGAGCAGGGAGGGCACAGGGATAAGAAGATAAAGCAAGAAATATATGGTGATGGAGAGCAATCAGAAAGCAACTGAGGGTGAAATAATTTAGAAGAAATTCTTGGGACAGGTATAGGGAAACGAATAGAGAAAAGGGGAGAAAGAGAGGGAGGAGAGAAGAAACACAGGAACAAGCAACACTGGAGAGAAGGAGAGAAAAGAGACATAAACGGATTGATAGGAATACTGAGTAGTGGAGGAAGAAGGGGATCCTGGATCTGTATCAATGGAGAACACAGGATGTGCATGATTCAGTTGTGATATATTGACCTGTGTTTTTATATCTATTTACTTTAACCTTTGCTGAATTATTTCAGTTACACAGATGAGAATGAGAATTGCAAGAGTCTGGTTTATGAAGCTTGTGTGTTTTGTAATTATTTGCATCCCCAGATGGCATTTAGCCAGAGGGGAACAACTTCTTTCTGTGGGGCATGGGTCCTTTCTCTTGAGGGAGGTGACTAGGACAGTAAATGACTGAGTCTATCACTACATGCTGCTTTTTCTTTTCTTTTTAAAGGAATTATTTTACTGTTTTTGACAGAGAGAGACAGAGTGATAGAGAAGGGGCAGAGCCCAGAGCAGTCTCCATAGTTGTGTGTCATAAGTTTTTGACATAGTTTCATTTCTCACAGTTGGCCTGGGGCTGCAAAGGGTGGGATTGAGGCCTGGGTGGGGGAGTCTCCCGCATTGGAGGCATGCCCTTGGAAGCCGGGGGCAAAACCAGGGGCCTCCCACAGAGGAGGCTTACCGTGGTGAGAACCAAAATGGGGCCACATCCTAGTTTAGCATATGGGTCCTCACTGGCCAGTCCTGAACTTGATCCTCTGACCCAGGCACTGCAAAGCAAGTGCTTAATCCTGAGCCATTCTGGCTTCCCCTGCTTTTTCAAGAAATATTAAGAGTCGGGTCTTTTTTCCTTTTAAATGAATTTCTTTTTTTTCTCTTTAACCACTTATTTTATTGTTTTTTTCAAAAAGGATATTGAAATCAATCTTTTTTTTTTTTTTTAATATTTATTTATTTAAAAAAAATTTTTTTTTTTTTAACAGAGAGAGAGATACAGAGACAGAGAAAGAACTGAACTGGGGGAACTCCCAGTTCAGCACATGGTTCCGCACGGGCCGGGGCCGGGATTCGATCCTCGGTGCTGCAAAGTGAGCGCCCAACCCACTGAGCCATCCCGGCTTCCCCTGAAATCAATCTTATAGTGTTGAATTTCTACTGTTCTGTAAATAGTCATTAATTTTTGAAGTTCAATGTCTCATAATTGGCTCTTATTCTTTGCTAAATATGAGGCTGTCACATTTCTTAATAACTTTGGGGGTAGCTGAGATGGCTCAGTGGGTTGAGTGCTCACTTTGCAGCGCCGGGGACCGAGGATCGGATCCCAACCCGGCCCGTGGGGAACCATATGCTGAACTGGGAGCTTCCCCAGTTCAGTTCTCTCTCTGTTTCTGTATCTCTCTCTCTCTCTTTCTCTCTCTCTCTCTCAAAAATAAATACATAAATAAATACAAGGGCTGTCCAGAAAACATCCAGCCATGAAAACCTCTATTTTTCATATTGCATATTCTGGGCAGCCCTCTTATGCTGTGTCTAGATGAGATTATAAGTTCTGTGTTCTTTCTACTATTTATCACATGTTGAAACATCCATTGGTACTTTGTAAACAGTACAGGCAGAGGGTGAAGGCCCAAATGCTGAAACTTGAAGGTCAAAGTCAAATCTTAGTTCTGTCAGTCGTGAGCTGTGTGACTTTGGGCGAATTATTTACGTCTCTGTGCCTTGGTTTCAGCCTCTGTGAAATGAAGCTAATAATGGTGCCAAGCTTGTCAATTACATGAGTGAATCTGAAGAAAGCCCCAGCACGAGGGCTGTGACACTGAGGCACTGTATGTAGAAGTGAATACTGCAGAATGTTTCTTGCTACATCCTTCTGGGCCCATGGTGAACCCATTGGGAACTCCCTCCTTTCTTCTTCACCACCCACCTGCCTTCTGCCCTCACACCTGTTCCAGTGTCTTTCCTCCATCACAGGCCTCCCATGTGGCTGCTGCCCTGGGCAGGAAGTCTCAGGTCCCTTGCCTGGCATTTGAGGCCTGGATTTCCTTGTGGCATTTTTTCCAAAGCCCCACCCACACCTGTCCCAGGCTGCCTGAAGTCACTGAAACACCCTGACCTTTTATACGCACAGAAGGCTTTGCCAAAGGCTCCCCTCCCTGTGAGCAGGAGGCTACTCTCCCCTGACTGGTACTTACATTCAAATACCTCCCCTGGGAACCATCATGTCCACAGGTCCCCGCTGAGCACACTGCTCCTCCCTTATGTTTCTCCTTCCCTAGGTGCCCAGTGTCCACCCAGTCAGTGGACCAGACCCAGGGTCTTCTGTGCCACCACCCCAGACCCCCAAGCCTGTCTTGTCTCCATCCCTGTCCCCTGATCCCTGATCCGAGTCTGCCCATCCCCTGCTCTCCATCCTCATGGTCCCAGCTGGCTGAGCCCTGTCCTCTCCCCTGGGTTCTCACCCAGCCCCCTCTTTGACCTCCAGTCTCTCTTTGTATCTGCCCTTGTCATGTCCCCAGAGGGCATCTTCCTGCATCCAGGCTGACCCACCCCTCCCCTGCATGCAGCTTTCCTGTGGTTCTCCATGCAGCCCCCCCCATCCCACCCAACAAACTCCAGGGTCCTCAGCTGGTGAAGGACTCACCTAGACGGGTCAGTGCCCAGGAGCTGGAGGTGCAGCATGTCCTGGGGCCTGGAGTTGGGGTCACCTGCAGCCCCTATTGTGTCAGCCATAAATGGGTGACTGGGGCTCTGGTCACCCTTCTCGACCATCTGTTCCCCTCTGCCGACCCTGCGGGCTCTCCTGCTCCCAATGCTGGGTGTGCTTTGCCTCCTCCTTCCCCAGTACAGACACCAGGCAGCCACAAGCAGCTGCAGGAGGAACACAGAGGGGCCTGAGGGGCTGTCAGGGCTGCTGTCCCCAAGACCCCAGGATTCCTTGGGAGCAGCAGGTAGAAGGAGTGTGGGGGGAGGGAGGAGCGTGATGACAGGGGAGAAGGGTCAGGCAGGGAAGGAAAGGGAGGCCTGATTGGTGCTGGCTGTGTGATCTTGGGAGGGCTGCCGGCCTCTTTTCTCCCTGGCTCAGCTGCAGGCACAGGGCTCTGCTCACTGTTCCTTCAACCAGGAGGTACATTCTGCCTCGGGGCCTTTGAGCTGGCTGTCCCCTCATTCCACCTGCAGTGACTTTCCAGCGCACCAGGTGAGACCACATTCCATCACACTATTTTCATTTGCCTGCATAGTGTTCATTGCCCTCAGATATTTTTCACGTGAATAGTCTGTTTGTGCATCAGCATTTTCATCCCGTGTGTGCATGAACTTGGTCTTATTCTGTGCTCTGTTGCCAGTGCCAGGCACCAAGGAGATGGTAATAAAACGTGATTGAATTAGTGAAGTCATAAATGCAAATGGAAATGACACACAAAGCTACGTATAATGACTAAATTACTGGAAATGTGGGGAAAAATTCAGAGAAATGTTCTTATAGTCAGAGTTTTTTAGTGTCTCTCAGAAGCAGGCAGATCTAGTACAGAAATATAATAGGGACAGAAGGACTGAATCACACCATGATAAGGTTACTAGAGTATACACATACACATTCAACTCTAGTCCTCCCAAAAAATAATCTGTTGTTTTTCTGTGATCATCACCCTTCAGTACAACACTGATCACTTAGTCACACAGAAAACCTTAATACACTGAAAAAGTCATGTTTTCACAGGGCATGTTTCTCATGTGCCAATGAAATACTTTTATGTTGATGGTTTAGTGCTGGACCATCCAGTATGACAGCCACTCACCCCATGTGACCACCGAGCATGTGACCTGTGGCTGCTCTGAATTGAGATGTGCTGTGAGTGGAAAATACACACCAGATTCTTCAAAACTTGGTATATGAGGGAAGGATGTGAAATATCTTACTCATTTAAAAAAATCATGACTGTGTTTTTAAGTGGTGCTATTTTGGGATTAAAATATATTGGGTGAAAAATAGTTTGTGATTTAAATGTGTAATTATGGGGGTAGGGGGGAGTGGGCACCAGATATATGGGGTTGGGGAGACCTGATTCTGGGAGCTGGGCACATAATGCGATGCATGGGTGATGTGATGTGGAGTTGTACATCGGGAAACTAATTGTTACCAACCAATGTCACCCCATTAAATTTAACAATAAAATATAATAATATTAAAAAA
>PVKE010040663.1:0-14488 GCA_004027555.1 Craseonycteris thonglongyai
GTATTTCATTTTTTTGTTTGCAATTGCAAAGGGAATGGATCTTCTCATCTCTCTTTCTGAAGTTTCATTGTTGGCATACAAAAATGCAGTGGATTTTGAGACATTGATTTTGTATACTGCAACGCTACTGTATTTGTCTATTATTTGTAATAAATTTCTGAAAGAGTCTTTAGAGTTTTCTACATACAGGATCATGCCATCTGCAAAGAGTGACAGTTTAACTTCTTCTCTCCCAATTCTAATACCTTTTATTCCTTTCTCTTGTCTGATTGCTCTGGCTAGCAGTTCTAGTACTATGTTGAACAGCAGTGGTGACAGGGGGCATCCCTGTCTTGTTCCTGATTTTAGGAAAATAGGCTTCAGCTTTTCTCCATTCAGTATAATATTTGCTGAGGGTTTGTCATATATGGCCTTTATTATGTTGAGATATTTTCCTTCAATTCCGATTTTATTCAGTGTTTTTATCATAAATGTGTGTTGTATCTTGTCGAATGCTTTTTCTGCATCGATTGAGATAATCATGTGGTTTTTATCCTTTGTTTGGTTTATGTGCTGGATTACATTGATTAATTTGCGTATGTTGAACCATCCTTGTGCCCCTGGGATGAATCCCACTTGGTCATGGTGAATAATCTTCTTAATGTATTGTTGTATTCTGTTAGCTAAAATTTTATTTAAGATTTTTGCACCAGTGTTCATCAGTGAGATTGACCTATAGTTTTCCTTTTTGGTATTGTCTTTCCCAGGTTTTGGTATTAGGGAGATATTAGCTTCATAGAAAGAGTTTGGTAGTACCGCCTCCTCTTGAATTTTCTGGAATAGTTTGAGGAGGATGGGCATAAGTTCTTCTTTGAAAGACTGGTAGAACTCATTGCTAAAGCCATCTGGTCCAGGCCCTTTGCCTTTGGACAATTTTTGGATAACTGTTTCAAGTTCTGTACTGTTGATTGGTCTATTGAGGTTATCCAATTCTTCTTGGTTCAGTTTAGGTAGACTGTATGTTTCTAGAAATTTGTCCATTTCCTCTAGATTGTCATATTTGTTGGCATAGAGGCTTTCATAATAATCTCTTATGATTGTTTGTATTTCTGCAGCATCAGTTGTAATCTCTCCTCTATCATCCCGTATTCTGGAAATTTGAGATTTTTCTTTTTGCCCTTAGGTGAGCCTAGCCAGGGGTTTGTCAATTTTATTGAGTTTTTCAAAGAACCAGCTCTTTGTGGCATTAATTTTATCTATTATTTTTCTATTCTGTATTTCATTAAGTTCTGCTTTGATTTTTATTAATTCTTTTCTTCTGCTGGCTTTGGGGGACCTCTGTTCTTCTTTTTCTAGCTCTATAAGATGAGATGTGAGGGTGTTTACTTGTAGTTTTTCTTGTTTTTTGAGATAGGCCTGTAATGATATAAATTTCCCTCTTAATACTGCTTTCGCTGTGTCCCAGAAATTTTGGTACGTCGTGTTTTCATTGTCATTTGTTTCTACAAATGTTTTAATCTCTTGTTTAATTTCCTCTTTGATCCAGCTACTTTTTAATAGCATGTTGTTCAATCTCCACGTATATGTGGTTCTCTCTGCAGTTGATCTATTGCAATTGATCTCTAGTTTCAACGCTTTTTGGTCTGAGAATACGCTTGGTATGATTTGGATGTCCTTAAATTTGGTAAGGTTAGATTTAAGTCCCAGGATATGGTCTATCCTTGAAAATGTTCCATGTGCACTAGAGTAAAATGTATAGCCCTTTGTTGTAGGATGGAATGACCTGTAGATGTCAATTATGTCCATTTCCTGCAATGTATCATTTAAAGCTGTGATTTCCTTATTTATTTTCTGCTTGGATGATCTGTCAAATGTTGTCAGGGGGGTGTTTAGATCCCCTACTAAAATTATATTTTTGTCAAATACTCCTTTTAGCTCTGTTAGTAGTTGCTTTATAAATTTTGGTGCTTCCTGATTCAGAGCGTATATGTTGATGAGTGTGATGTTTTCTTGTTGTATTGTCCCTTTTATCAAGATGTAATGTCCATCATTATGTCTTATTATTTTTTTTATCCTGATGTCTTTTTCATCAGAAATCAGTATGGCCACTCCAGCTTTTCTCTGAGTGCTATTTGCCTGGAGTATTGTTTTCCATCCTTTTACCCTGAGTCTATGTCTGTCCCTGTGGCTGAGGTGTGTCTCTTGTAGGCAGCATATGGTTGGATTTTGTTTTTTAATCCAGTCTGCTACCCTGTGCCTCTTTATTGGTGAATTCATTCCATTTACATTCAGGGTGATGATTGACATATGAGGATATCCCATATCCATTTCTTCTTTCCTTTTTATTTTTTTGTTGCCCCAACTTTTTCTATTTATTTTGATTTCCTGACTCAGGTTGGATTGCCTCCTTCAGTATTTCTTGGAGTGCCAGTTTTGAACTGGAGAATTCTCTCAGCTTCTGTATATCTGAAAAGGCCTTAATTCCTCCTTCATATCTAAAGGTTAATTTTGCTGAATAGTTGATTCTTGGCTGGAAATTTCTCTCTTTTAATATTTTGAAGATTGGGGTCCACTCCCTCCTGGCTTGCAGAGTTTCTGCTGAGAAGTCTGGTGACAGCCTGATAGGTTTTCCTTTGAAAGTTATATTTTGTTTTTCCCCAAAACCACTCTTCTACCAGTCATTACACACAGTTTCAGAATGATTCATTTGCGATATTTCTAGAACTTCCCCAAACATATAAATGCATCTGTAGCCAGACTGTTTGATCACTTTAGTTATTAACTGAATAAAAATAAGTGCATTGTCTTTAACTGTTATTCTTTTCAAGTAGCTCTTAATTTAATGTTTAATATAGTTTCAGTTATTATTGTAAGTGATTTTTAAGTGTGTCAGTATGCATCAGTGGTTGAAAATAGGACCAGTTAAAAAAACAAAACTTGAGTTGGATTATAACCCATGGCCAAGTACTTCTCAGCACAGGAGTGCACACACACACACTGGGAGAGAGTAAAAAGGTGTATGCCTCAGATACTCCACAGAAGAAAAGAAATAATAATTTCTAATAATAATTATTAATTAATTAATTAAATATGGGTTTTTATTTGTAAGGGATGAAGACCACCCTAAGCCTTTGTGTGTCCTGTGTTTGGAAATATTATTCAATGGTTGCATGAAACTCTCTCTAGTCATGTGACATTTAGAAACTAAATATTCTATGTATAAAAGCAAGGAAATATATTATTTGTGGTGCTTAGAAAAGTGTCCAACTATTACTTCATACATGTTGTCAGGAAGGAAAGACAATGAGAATGCAGTTGAGGTTTCATACCATATTGCTTATTGCAAACCTAAATTTGGTAAAAACTATACCATAGCTGAAGATTTAATTTCTTCTTATATTAAGGTTAGTGTTTTTGCATATCTGGAGAAGAATATATCTGCAAAATCAATACTATCTCTTTTTTTCAAATAATACAATATCTCCACAAATTCAGAAAATGTCTGACAATGTTGAAACTGTACAAGTAATGGGTGTCCCAAAATTCACGCAAGAAGTAATATTGATAGAAACCACAGGTTTATAATTAAAAATTGTAAACTTTCTATTGATTCCTAAATTATACAGTATAGGGTTATGTATGGAATAGTTTATTGGGTAAATGGTCTCCACAAACATCTTGCAATTTAGGTACAATAAAATGGATTATCATGTCGCGATAGCGAGCACCATTAACTGTTATTGCCTGACGAGCCGCATTTTCAAAGAAGAATGATCCAATGATGCCTCTAGCCCAAAATCTGCACCAAACAGTGACACGTTGTGGATGCATTTGTTTCTCAGCAATCACTCATGTATTTTCTGAACCCCAAATGCGATCGATAATTTTAACGATTACGTAACCAAGCCATCAAGATGAAAATGAGCCTCATCAATGAAGATGATTTTGTTCGAAAAATCAGCATCTACGTGTTGTTCCATAATCCATTCAATTAACTCTATTCACTGTGCATGCTCAGTAGGCTTCAGTTCTTGAGCCAGTTGAACTTTGTCAGCATTAAGATGCAAATCTTTCATGAGAATATGCTGTAGAGAGCTTCTCGAAATGTCCAATTCTTGACCATGGTGCCAAATAGATGTCCCTGGACTCTCAGCGACACTCTCATGAACTGCTTCGATGTTTTGTGTTGAATGACTTGTTGAAGGACGGCCAGAGTGTTTAAGATCACTAATTAATCCAGTCTTCCTAAACTTTTTAATTAATCTCTTGATGAAGTTGATGAAGTTAAATCACTATTCTGACCATATTTTGTACAAAAATTGCAAACTGTAGCTGCCAAACCTTTATTATTTTTAAAATATTTCTCAATAATGAAAACACATTGTTCTTTCACACAGCACTCCATTTTTAATAACCTGAACTGTCAGCTATCACGCTGTCTTTTTATTTCATTGGCAACACTTTATCGCACAAATGACACAAAATTCAAATCTTGCATTAATTTTGGGACACCCTTTAGATAGAATTAGAAATAGTAAATTCTTTTCCATCTAGGTTGATTAAAGTGAAGATGTCACTGATTTATCTATTTTGCTCATCATCAGAAGGTACCTGGTATGAAATAAAATTGAGAAAAACCTGTTGTTCTGTTACCTACTGACAGAGTGTACCACAGGCAAAGATTTTTAATACTGTCAATGGTTATTTCATTGACAAAGACATTAGTTGGCCAAATTGTTGCAGTGTATGCACTGAAGGAGTCAAGCCTATGTCCAGTTGTTATATACGGGAGGCTGAAAAGATCGAATTAAGTAGTTCCTGGGGAAGCCAGGATGGCTTAGTGGGTTAAGTGCTCACTTTGCAGTCCCAGGGACTGAGGATTGAATCTCAGTCCAGGCCCCTGCGGGGAACCCATATGCTGAACTGGGGAGTGCCCCCAGTTCGGTTCTTACCAGGGTGAGACCCCAGCCTAGTTCCTGCCCTGTGCAGCCCTGCGCCCACCTGTGGAATAAAACTGTGTGGAAAAACCATTGATGTGCAACCATGGAGACTGTTCTGGGCCCTCCCCCTTCTCTGTATCTCTCTCTGTCTCTGTCAAAAACAATAAAAATAAATCTTTAAATAAGTAGTTCCCACATACCATGGAGTCACTGCTGCATTCATAGACACTCTTGCATCCAACCCTCTTCCTGGTGAACTGAAAGATGCTCTTGATGAGGCTATAAAAGTCGTAAATTTTATTAAGTCACAACCATAAAACTATAGATTGTTTAAAGCACTGGGTGAAGAAATGAACATTTACAGCACATTATTTTTGCATATGGAAGTAAGGTGGCTATCTTGTGGTAAAATACTGTACTTACATGAGTGTTTGAACTTAGACATGAATTCTGGGTATTTTTCAAGACCATCATTTCCTTCTTGCTCAAAAGTTTCAGGACCATGATTGGCTTCAAAGTTTTGCATATTTGTCATATATTTTTTCAGAAATAAACAAACTCAACTTGGGACTTCAAAACAGCTCAATCACTATATTCAAAGGAACTGACAAAGTTAAGTCAATGGTTAAAAAACTGGACTTTTGGAAAGCGTGTATTGGAAGAAATCATCCTGAAGTTTTTGAAATTCTGCACAACTTCTTATTGAGAATGAATTGCACTTATCCTGAAATGTAAAAGAGAATATTGTAAGTCATTTGTAATGTCTTAAAGTGTCCTTTTATAAGTACTTCTTTAAACATGAAAAAGAGAACTAGATTGAGGATCAATTCAATGAAAATGTCTTAAAAGAAGCTAAACTATTAATCAATGAAAAAGAACAGTTAATCAAATTTTCAACTGATTCTTCTTTAAATTCTTATCTTAGAAGAAAGCATCTGGGGATGCCAGGATCAGTGCTTGCCTTGCAACCATGAGATTCAGGGATCAAGTCCCACCCCAGTCCATACAAACCCATATGCTGAACTGTGGTGCAACTGGTAACACAGCCTGGATGGTGGCAAAGGTTCTTGTCTCTAATGCAGGAGGCCCCCAATTCAGTTCCCACCCAGGGCAAACCCACATCAACCTGTGTGGAATAAAACTGTGTTGAAATCAATGATTTGCAATGATTTGCAAATATGGAGACTGCTCTGGGCCCTCCCCCTTTACCTCTCTCTCTCTCTCTCTCTCTCTCTCTCTCTCTCTCAAACAATAAAATAAAATCTTTAAAAAAAAGAAAAGAAAAGAAAAAAGCATCTTATTACCTTCTGGGTAGATTTCAGTGAAGAATATAAACAGCTCTGTGAGAAGGAACTCAAATACCTCTTGCCATTTACTAATACTGAACTCATGGAGAGAGCTTTTCCTTCTTATACGTTTATAAAAAATAAATAAATAAGTACCACAACAAGGTTAACACAAGTCTGGATTTAAGACCATATCTTGCATTTTTTTAGCTTAATTTTAAGAAACTAAGTGCACCAAAGCAAGCTTAACAATCACACTAACAAAGCTTCAATTGGCCAGTGATCTGCATAACAATTACTATAGAGTTTTCAGATAACACTAATAAATATTATTATTGATCATAAATTAAAAATTTGTTAAATACTTGGTCATCATTATCAATATTTAACTGCTATAATATTGTGAAATTAAATCTGTGGTTCTAGTGTAGTAATTTTCTTTCCTAATTTGTTACCTCATTTCCACTATTTTACATTAAGATAGGCATTGAACAATAATGTCATTATTTAAAAACAGCTGTTTTAAAAACAAGATGGTATAATTTATAGAAATGGGTTTAAAAGGGGTACACAAGTGGAAAAAGGTTGTGACTAGCTAATAAAAAATTTCTTACTACCCACTCAGAGTATCACACACAATGTCCAACATTTAAAAAAGTGCCAAGCACATCAAGAAACAACATTAAAAAAAAAAAAAAGCCAGAATGGCTCAGTGGGTTGAGTGCTCACTTTGCAGGCCCAGGGTCCTAAGATTGAATCCTGGCATCAGCTCAAGTCGATTCTCACTGGGGTGAACCTCTTATGTGGGAGGCCCCTAATTTGGCTCCTGGCCCAGTTATGCTTCCCACATGGGAGACCCCTGGCCTGGTTCCTGCTCTATGCAGCCCCGCACCCACCTGTGGAATGGAACTATTTAGAAAACTAATGACATGCAACCATGGAGACTGCTCTGGTCCCTCCCAATTCCCTCTGTCTCTCTCTGATTCTCTCTCTCTCTCTCTCTCTCTCTCTCTCTCTCTCTTTGTCAAAACAATAAAAATAAATCTTAAAAAAGTAATATAGATCAATGATAACATAGTTATTAAAATTATCATAGAAAGAATTTTACTAATCTGTAATTAAAACTTTAAGATAATAAATGACTAGGTGGAGATGTTTTCAAGATAACTAGAAAAATAATCAAATTTCTATACTTGAAAAAATTAACAACTATATTAACAACTAATAAGCTTAAGAACTTAATGCAGACCCATGTGCTGAACTGGGGAGTTCCCCCAGTCCAGTTCTCTCTCGGTCTCTGTATCTCTCTCTCTCTCTGTCAAAAACAATAAAAATAAATCTAAAAAAAAAAAAAAAGAAAGAGGCGATCCTTTGGGGAAGCCAGGATGGCTCAGTGGGTTAAGCACTCACTTTGCAGAACCGGGGACCAAGGATCGAGTACCGGTCCCAGCTGGTGCAGACCCATGTGCTGAACTGGGGAGTTCCCCCAGTTCAGTTCTCTCTCTGTCTCTGTCTCTCTCTCTCTCTCTCTCTCTCATCAAAAAACAATAAAAAATAAATAAAAGAACTCAATGGATATGAGTATCAGCAGATCTGACATAAAAAATAAAAACATTAAATCTGGAAGATAGGTCAGTCTAAAATATATAAGTAGAAATAGAGAAAAAGGCAATGAAAATATATAAAAAGAATGTAGATGACATATGGGATATAGTGAAAAAAATCATATATATATATATATACACACACACATATGATGTATATATGATATATATATGATTTATATGAGATATATATATAATATATATATATTATATATATATATATATATGATGTATATAATATATATATATAATCTGAAGGTCTGGACAGGAATGAAAATAGGGCAGAAACAATATTTTAAGTGATAATGGCCACAGGTTATCCAAGAAGACTTTTGATAGGGTTAGAGCTAAATGATTTCAAAAATGTTTGAAGACGGTTAGGTACATCTCAAGTTAAATGGTACTTCTCAGGGAACAAAGGAAAAACAAAATTTTCTGGAAGCTTTTATGGAGCTGTTACTGAGATTACAAGATCAAATCTATTGGGAATCCTCAAAATAGAGCCATGATAAAACATCCACAATGTGGCCCTCACATCACATATAGAAGTCTTGATGTCTCATTGTCTTTTTACACATGATTGGCCTAGAGTGGACAGCTCACTTTCAGTCATAATGCCAAGCTGGTGAGCAAATATTTCCAATTCCCTTAAAGATTCTACCCCAGCACAGAGACATGTACCATGCACTTTCAACTTCCTTTCACCACTAAAAATTTTTACTTCATTCTTGGCACCTAGAAGATATCTCCTTATCTTGCTTTTAAACTTCACTATATCTTTTGTGTTTACTTTTATGGTTTTAACTCATGTTTTAAAATTATTCTACCAGTATTTATACATTTTTACTGTAAGCAATCAGAATCAAGTGAGATAAGTGTGCTATAGTGATTAAAATTTCAATTAATGATATAGCCATCTGATGTATATAACAGTCATGCACTGCTTAACAATGGGGATACATTCTGAGACATATATTGTTGGGCAATTTTGTAGTTATGCAAACATCATAGAGTGTACTTACATAGACCTTGATAGTGACTATCTAGGACTATTACAATAGTCTCAGACTATTACACACCTAGGCTCTGTCATAGAGCCTACTGCTTCTGGGCTTTAAACCTATACAGCATGTTACTGTACAAAACAACACAACAGTAAATGAAGCACAAGAAAAAAATGATGCAATCAAGAAATGAGGTAAAATATAAGATATATGAGGCTACTGCCAATGTAACACGGCATACTGTGTTACAGCAAACTTTTTTTATAAATAGAAAGAGTACACTCTAAAATAACAATAAAACATATAGATAGTACAGTAATACATAAACTAATAACATAGTCATTTATTGTCACTACCAAAAATTATGTACAAGCATACCTTGGAGATATTAAAAGTTTGGTTCCAGTTTACCACAATAAAGCAAATGTCACAAGAAAGCGAGTCATACAAATTTTTTTATTTTCCAGTACAGTGCATATAACAATTATATTTACACTATACTATAGTCTATTAAGCACCTAATAGTATTTCTAAAAAAAAAAACACAGTGTACATGCCTTAATTAATAAATACTGCTTATCATCTGAGCCTTCAGTCATAAACTTTTGGCTGGTGGAGGGTCTTGCCTCAGTGTCAGGGGCAGATGACTGATCAGGGTGGTGGTTGCTGAAGATTGGTATTGTTGTGGCAATTTTGTAAAATAAGATAACAATTGAATCTGCAACATCAATTGACTTTTCCTTTCACAAGTGATTTCTCTGTAGCATGTGGTGCTGTTTGATAGGATTTTATCCATAGTAGAACTTCTCTCAAAATTGATGTCAATCCTCTCAAATTCTACTGCTGCTTTATTTACTAAGTTTAATATTCTCCTAAGTCCTCTGTGGTCATTTCAACAATCTTCACATCAGAAGTAGAAATATGATACTTCCTTTCACTAGAACACTTACAGACCATTGTAAGGTCATTAATAGGCCTACTTTCAATATCATTGTGTCTCAGGAAATAGGAAAGCTGAAGGAGACAGAGAGAAATATGGGAAGGGCCAGTCAGTGGATCTGTCAGGCCACATACAACATTTATCTATTAAGTTTGTCATCTTAATATGGATGTGGTGCATAGTTCCCCCAAAGCATTATAGTAATAACATCAAAATCACTGATCACAGATTACTGTAACAAACATAATAAAAATTAAAAAGTTTGAAATCATGTAAGAATTACCAAAATGTGACACAGACATAAAGTGAGCAAATGCTGTTGGAAAACTGCCATTGTCGATAGACTTGCTCAACACAGGGTTGGCCACAAATCTTCAATTTGTGAAAACTGTATCTGTGAAGTGCAATAAACTGAATTCCAATAAAATAAGGTATGCCTCTATTGTACATAATTGTGTATGATACTTTTTTACAACTGACAGTACAATAGGTTTGTTTATACCTTATCATTATAAATATGTGAGTAAATACATCACACAATAATGTTATGACAGCTATGACACCACAGATGACAGAAATTTTCCAGCTCATAATGACATTGTGGGACTACCAATGTCTATATTGTCCATCATTGACTAAAACCTCGGTATGCAATGCATAATTGTAATATTCTAAATAATTTTAACATGGCAAAGAATTGTGAAATGATGTAGGAACATCACCAATGGGTCAGACATTCCTATGTGGGTGGAAGAGAGAAGTAGAAAACATAAAAGAATGATTGAAGCGATGTAGCTTTTCTCCAGCCAAGATAGAGTATTAGATAAGGGCACATAATTTTGTGAAGAATTTGCATGGATGTAACAGGATAAAGCTGGGTTTCATTTCACTTAATTTCAGAGAAACTGTAAACATTTCACATTTTGTCACCTGAAACTATAAGCTGTGGTTCATTCCCAGATTGATACTAATTTTTGAAATCCCCTAAAGGAGTAATTCATATTTGGAAAGATGAAATCAGGCTTTTTACTCTTCTATTCCATTCTGCAGATTGGAAGGGATGTTAATTTTCAGTAGCTAATGCATTTTAAAAGGTTTGTCACTTCTCAGGCCATATCTGACAAGTACATTTTGTGATTAAAATACTTAGTTATTAGCTGCTGACCTTCTTTTGACTGTTACCAGTCCCCATTGCTCATTCTCCAGTGTTAAGTGTAAAAATGTGCTTTTTGCTCAAAAGGAGCTATGATATATCTCACGCCACTCCTCTGTGAGAGATTTTTACTTTCAGGGACTGAACATCAGCTGCAATATTTTCTGCAAGCTAGGTGTTATTTCCTGGAAGAGGAGTAGAACTGTTCTAATAGCATTTTAAATACAATCTCTAGTTCTAAGTAAATCAAAAGTGTGAAAATATTATACTTCTTAAATCAACTCTCAGGTCCTCACAGAGGTGGAGCTACCTATGTCTGATCTTTCTACTCCATAAAGCCCAATTTATGAGATACTAAAAAATGACAATTTAACTTTGAAAAAAATGTTTTTGTAACTGGTATCTTTATTTTAATCTTATTTTAAATTTTTTTCAAATTTTTTATAATCTCTTATAAAATATTAAAAGCATTAATATATAAAAGCATGAAGATTGGATATACATTTAGCCTTGGTGCAAATAATTCATTATAATGGACATCACTAATATTATATTAATGCCAGTTACTCCTGCCAAGTTCCCTGAGATTGAAATCACATTAGAAGAGCAGGCACACTGAATTTCTAAGAGCAGCATTTTGCTGTGTTTGCACTGAACTAAGAGTACACAGTGACAATTTTGCAATTAGTATTATTTCTGCACAAAAAAATATATATAGAAGAATTTTAAATCTAATCTTACTAATTACCGTGGAACCCATGGACATTTCATTAAATGTTTATGAGATTTGGTAGTGTGGAAAAGGTCTCTCATCTCCAGGTTTTCCTTTCACTGCCCACCAAGAGCAGGTTAATTCAGGATAGCATTGCTGTTCCCTTGATTCAGCATTTCCCAATTGTTTGAATTATGAACACTTTTGCATTCCTATATAATTTGTCTAGAGACCTAAAGGAACTTTAAGTAATCACTTGTGAATGGAAAAAAAAACATCTATGAAAAAACCTCACAAAATGATCTGATAATAAATTTCTACCTGGCCAAGTCATGGTGGATAGACAAGCCCCAGGCATATAATGTTGTTGTTTTTTTAAATTAGTTTCAAGTATACAAAACAACATAATAATTAGACATTTCCACACCTCATTAAGAGATAACACCAGAGATCAAAGATGGCGGCATGAGAGGAGAACGCCGATAACTGCCTGGGAAGGGCCTTGTGAACAGAGGGGAATCCACAGGGGAAACCTTGAGAAGAAACCTCAACTAAGAGGACCACACAATGCAGAACAACACCCAAAGGTTAGAGAAAAAAGGGGAGAGCGGGAGAGGGAAAGAGAAGCAGCGGTTCAGGGACAGAGACTCGGAGTGCGGCCCGGGGCTGGCAAAAACAAAGGGGGGTTGGGGGACTATGGTCACAGTGGAGCTGGATCGAGGGCGGGCTGGAAGCCGAGACCAAGGGAGCGTGGAATCCCCACAAGACTGTGGACAATTTAACATCTGAACTCAAGGGACAGTACACAGTGCCCTAATCAGATCACAGAGCCTAAAGTGGAACAGGGACTGTGGAGCAGGGCAGCTGCACATCCCGGCAGGAGGGGTGAGAGCAGGGCACCAGCCCACAACAGCTCAGCACCCCTGATTTACAGAGATTGACTGTGAAGGAGCGCCTTCTGAAGACAGGGCTCTTGGAGTGAGGGCTGGGGCTTGAGTGGGCATAGCTGCATTGGACGTGCTTAGAGTGAATCCGGCGATCTCAACAGAGCCGGGAACATAGAGCGGCTGCCGCCCGAGCTATAGCCTGTGCGCACAGGGCTTTCAGTGCCCTGCCCACCGGGCCTCCGTGGCGCCGCTGCTTGCTTGCCAGCACACAGTTGGGCTTTTGGTGCCCCAATCGCAGGGCCGCGGCGCTGCTGCTGCCGCTGCCAGCACGCCAGTGCACAACTGGACTTTCGGCGTCCCACCCACTGGGCCCTTGCACATCGCTGCGTACACACAACCGGGCTGACGGCGCCCCTCCCACTGGGCCGCCACGGCACCGCTTTTTGCTTGTCAGCACGCTGCCGGGCTTTTGGCACCCTGCTCGCCAGGCCGCCACGGTGACGCTGCCTGCATGCAGGACTGGCTTTCGGTGCCCTGACCACCGGGCCACTGCAGCGCTGCTGCCTGCTCGCGGGCATGCAGCTGGGCTATTGGTGTCCCGCCTGCTGGGCCTCTGGGGCAATGCAGCCCGCACGCACAGCTGGGCTGCCGGCCGGGTCACCGCGGTGTCATTGCCTGAGTGCGGGACTGTGCGGCCGACTGGGGCCTCTGCCAAGCCCCAGCCCATCCAAGTGCTGCCCTGCCGGCATGGATTACAAATACAATTGAAGGAGGGGCAGCCAGGAGGAGGAGAAAAAGACCAGAGCTCTTGTGCCCTGCCCGCACTAAACCACCAGCCCCCTGCTGAAAGAGTAATCTGATATTGTGTCTCAGGCCTGCCCTAGCTCCTACTCACATACCCCCACCCCTGGCCACACCTTTACTACCCTGCTATCTAACAGCTAAGACGGCAACCTGAAGTGCCCCAGGACACAGAAGCTGTCTGCTTCCCCCAACCCTCTCCCAAAATCTCCTTCTCCCACAACTGAGCCCAAAAGAACAAGTAAAGAGAATCCCATCTGATAGGCAAACCACCAAAGGAAAACAGACTCATGCGTAAAGCAAAGAAAACCACATCAAACACAATGCACACCTCAGAATCCAAAGCCTCTCCAGAAGATCAGGGGCAGTCCTTTAGTAAAGGACCTTGCACACTTGGAATCAAATCTAAGTGAAACAGAATTCAGGGCTGCATTAATCAAGACACTCAGAGTGCTCACTCAATGCTGGCAAAGTACCCAGACACAGTTAAATGACCTCAACAAGAAATTTTCTGAGCAAAAGGAGTACTTTACCAACAACATTGAGAAGCTAGAGCAGAACCAAAAGGAACTCCTTGAAATGAAAGGCATCATGGGAGAGCTGATAAAAGAACTGACCAGCATAGAAAACAGGGCTGACCAGCTAGAGGAAAGGATGAGTGAAATTGAAGATACAAACATGGAAATGTCACAGAGGGAAGAACAAAGGGAAAGGAAAATCAAGAAAAATGAAAGAGCCCTACAAGAACCCTCTGACTCCATCAGAAAGAACAATATTAGAATAATAGGGGTACCTGAATGAAGCGAGATGAAATCTTCTCAGAGTCTACAAAAACAGTGGATCAAAATTTCCCTAACTTGTGGAAGGAATTACAGCCCCAAATCCAAGAGGAAAGCAGAAGCCCTAACTACCTGGACACTAGCAGATCTTCTCCAAGGCACATTGTTCTGAAGATGACAAAAATCAATGACAAAGAAAAAATTCTCAAGGCTGCCAGGGAAAAACAAAACATAACTTTCAAAGGAAAACCTATCAGGCTGTCACCAGACTTCTCAGCAGAAACTCTGCAAGCCAGGAGGGAGTGGACCCCAATCTTCAAAATATTAAAAGAGAGAAATTTCCAGCCAAGAGTTAACTATCCAGCAAAATTAACCTTTAGATATGAAGGAGGAATTAGGACCT
>PVKE010040664.1:0-14491 GCA_004027555.1 Craseonycteris thonglongyai
AAAAAAAAAAAAAAAAAAAAAAAAAAAAAAAAAAAAAAAGTGCCTAGAACTCTACAAAGAAGGCTTCTGTCAATGTGTTCCAAGCTCAGTATTATATGGACTTTTAGGGATAACTTTTTAAATGAGTTTTTAAACATATAATATATAGCTAATCTTTCATTACACTAAATATAGGAGGAAAATTATTAAGCATATCATGCAACAATAATATATGGGTATTACAGTCATTAAAGACCTAAACGTAAATAAATTCTTGAGAAGAAAATAAATCATAAATAGACCTGAAATATTCTTGTGCTTACTAGGGTAACTCTTTGGTTGTATCTTGATTCCCCCCTTTATTATATTTCCTCCAGTAATATCCTGTAGTTGTTTTGTATCAGTCTCTGTAAAAATAAAGATTCAAAACATCTTTGTAGGTTAAATATTAACATAGGTGTGTTTATATGTATATTTGTTTGGGCTACATGTTTGTGAGTATATCTACTAATCTTCTAATTAGGACTTTTTTATTATAAGGGTATGTTTATAATTAAATATATGAATTTCATTAATACCCTAGAGTCACAGAAGCCAGTAGCAATTGTATAAGCTTCATTATTACTAGGGCTTAAAGATATTCAGTGATTTAAACAATGTGATATATACTGGTACTGATCAATTGATTCATACACTGATGAATGATTTCTTAATGAGTGCTCTCCCATAAAATAGAAAGTCTTCTGCAAATTTTAGTCATTCTAGAGACTGAGAGAGTATATGTTAATAATGGTACCTTCATGTATACACTGAAAATGCATTTGTGTGATAAGGATATACCTGGTGATGCAAGATACAACATTTTTGCCAGGTTAATTGCAAACTGTGTTCATCATAGACACAGACCATAACTGTGAGGGAGTAAATTCTGTGAATGTAACAGGAGTGTTTTAGGGCCTTTTCTTTTTAAAGGTTAGTATAAATCAAGTAGGTCTGACTAATGAAAACATTAACAAATAATTTGTGGACTGAGATAAAGCAACCTCTCAGGACCTGTTAGCATGTTGAGCTTCTAGCTGTTGAGAAGAAAATGGGTAATTTTCAGAAATGTGAGCATTGCTAGGCTTCCCTTTTCATTTGAGTCTGTAGATAATTTTTACTTGTTTGGTGGATTTGAAACTGTCGTCTATGCCCAATGACAGATAAAGGTTAAAAAAAATCATTTTAAAAAGGTGCATATTTCACAAGCAATTATTAGAATTGTTGACTCTATCACCAACTGGATAAAGTAAGTGTGTGTGTGTGTGTGTGTGTGTGTGTGTGTGTGCGTGTGAGCGCGCACGCGCGCGCGCATGCGCGCACGAGCAGACACATTTGAAACTTGTCAGAATCCAGACATCCTAGATTGAATTTCATGCTTCAAAGAAATGACAGAGCCCATATCAAGTTTGCACTATCATCATTATAGTAGAATATTTCACCACTGCATTTTAACAAGAGGTTAAGTCCAAATTTCACATTATTACTAAAATCAAAGACACATTGGATTGAGTAGAACATATTGTCATTAATAATTTATGACACTTGTGGAAGTAATATTAGTTATGGCAAGAAATGACTAGAAAATATTAACATACAAATTTTAGCCCTGGTTTTTGTCCAACAAATAAAAGTAGAAGAATTGATTCATTTGAATTGAAGTGGCAAAGATTTTTACACAATCAAGAAGGCAATAAGGATCAGACCTTGAGGGTAAATTGGGTTTAACACTATGACCATAAAAATGTATGTGGTAGGAAGACCTGTTATGTATTAAGAGTCACACCTTTCTTTCTTCACAATATCCTCTCATTGCTTTTAAGTCCTCTCATTAAAAGCCAATTCTTCCATGGGGTCCATAAGCTATTTTGTTTTTAAAAACCACTTAACATAGCGGTACGCAATTTTCCAATTTTAAATAACACTTCAATGATTATTAATACAACTTTAAATTTTAAAACAATCACTATATTCATTTTAGAATACACTTCAGTTTGTACTAATTAAATTCCATGGAGAAATATGAGCAGGAATGTGATTTTGAAATAGTGCTATTCCCTCTTTCCCATTTTTCTGTGATTCTATTGTATGTTATCTGTATACATAAATACTAGAGACATTATTTAAATTGCTGCTAAAATAACTTATTTATGACATTTTATAAGTTTTAAGGAAGGTGAGAGACATATTTAGAGAAAGTGTGCATTTATAGTGTTTGTTATGATAACCTTCTTATTTCTAATCTGTCATCATTTATCCATGTACTGTGGATTCAATGATCATTTAGTGTCATTTTCTCATGTAATTAATCTTTGTTCTCACCGTCTCTTTTATGTTGCTTCTGTGATATAATATCTCTACAATTTGGAGTCCCAGCAATACATTTTATACCTACTGTTTTATACAATTACCTTTTAAAACATTAAGAAATGAATCAAATGTGCATTTGCATGGTATTTTTTTAAATATTAGAGTTATTCTGAGTAGTTATTTTGTTCTTCTGTTTGCTTTTGATTTCTTGATAGATTCAAATTACCATGTGAGATGGCTTTCTTTATTATTTCTTATAAAGTGGGTCTGTGAGCAATGAATTACCACAATTTTTATTTACTTGGGAATCTCTTTATTTCACTTTTGAAAGATAGTTTGATTGATACAAAATTCTTAGTAAAAAGATTTTTCTTTTAACGCTTGAATATTCCACCTTGCTGCTCTCTGACCCCATAGTTTCTGATTAGCTGCTCATCCTATCGGGGTTTACTTTTACATGATCATGTGTTTTTTTTTTCTTGCTGCTTTCGAGATTCTGTCTTTCAACATTTTTACACTGGTGAGTACGATTGTGGATTTATTTGTGTTTATCCACCTTAGATTTTATTTAGATATGCATGCAGATTTATAACTTTCATTAGTCTTTAAATTTTTTGCCATCTTTCTTCAACTATTTATACTGCTCATTTTTCTCTCTGCTCTCATTCTAGTATTTCCTTTACCTTAAGTTTGGTGATTCATTTTTCAGACCGATCAAATAATCCCTTGAACATCTCCAGTGAATTTTTCATTTTATTTATTATAAATTTCAACTCTAGCATTTGCATGTGGTTCTTTTATATTAAGCTTTATTTATTCATTGATGTTATTGATTTTACGGACTCTTTTCACCATATCTGTTTTCTTTAAAAACTGAAATTTTGGGGCATCCCTGCCCAAGCAAGTTATCAGGATCAATTTTTTCAACAGCTATTGCTCACTTTACGTCTCTGTGTCACATTGTGGTAATTCTCACAATATTTCAAATATTTCACTAGTATTATACTTGTTATTGTGATATATAATCAAATCTTTGATGCTACTGTTGTTATTGTTTTGGTGTGCCTCAAACCATGCCCATATAAAATAACAAAGAGTAAAATGTTGTACATGTCCTGACCACTCAAGTCACTGGCAACTGTCACCTGCCTTTCTTACCTCAGTCCTCCCAAATCCCCAAAACACAGCAGTATTGAAATTAGGCACTAACAACCCTACAACGCTATTTAAGTTTGAAATGAAAAAAGAAAAAAAAGATTCACTTTCACCCAAAAGCTAGAAATTATTAAGCTCACTAAGTAGAAAGCACATAGAAAGCCAAGATAGGCTGGAAACTAGGACTCTTGTAGCAAACCATCAAATTGTGAATGCAAGCTGGTGATTTTAAGTTGAAGCCAATGGTCATCTACTGTTCTTAAAGTCCTAAGGACCTTTAGTTAGTCTCCATAAACTAAGCAACTAAGCCTGGATTACAGCATGCTTGTTCATAACATGGTTTACTGAATATTTTAAGTTCAATGTTAAAACCGACTAAGTATTCAGAAAAAAAGATTCCTTTCAAGGTATTACTGCAGATTGACAATGTTCCTAGTCACCCAAGAGCTCTGATGGAGCAGTGCCATGTGACTACAGTTGTTTTCGTGCTTGCTAACATAACACCCAGTCTACAGGTCATGTGTCAAAGAGTAATTTTGTCTACTATCAAGGGGTACTGTGGTTGTTTCCCTTGATAGATGACTGGATAAAAAAATCTGTGGTACATTTATACAATGGAATATTACTTGGTTTAAGAAAAGATGAAATTCTGCCATTTGTAACAGTATAACAGTATAGATAGAACTTGAGATCATCATGCTTAGCAAAATAAGCCAGACAAAAAAAAAAGCTAAGAACCATATCACTTCATTTTTATGTGGTATATAAAACTAAAAACAACAGAGACAAAACCTCATGGATAGAGTCAATAGTTTAGTGGTTACCTGAGAATAAGGGGGTGGGGTAAGAGAGGAGAGAGGGGAAACTAAATATATGGTGATGGAAAGAACTGTATACCTAGAACCTATGTAATTTTTACTAACCAATGTAAGCCTAATGAATTTAACAATAAAAGAGTAATTTTGACTTTCAAGTCTCATTATTTAAAAAATAAATTTCAGAAGGCTATACCTGCCATAGATAGTGATTCCTATAATGGATCAGAGCAAAGGAAATCGTAAAATATCTCAAAAAGGATTTTCTATTCTATGTGCTGTTCAAAACATTTGTGATTCATGGGAAGGAAGAGGGTGAACTATCAACATTAACAGGAATTTAGAAGAATTTGACTCCAACACTTATGGTTGACTTTGAGAGGTAGACGACTTCAGTGAATGGAGTAACTGGTGAGAGGTAGAAATAGCAAAAGGACTGGAAGTAGAAGTGGAGCCTGAACCATTGCAATCTCATCTATAGATGAACAAAGTAGTTTTTTGAGATGGAACGTACTCCTTGTAAAGATACTGTGAAAATTGCTGATATAATAACAAAAGATTTTAGAGTATTATCTAAACTTAGTTCATTAAGCAGTGGTAAGTTTTGATAAAACTGATTCCTATTTTGAAGGAAGTTGTACTGTCGATAAAATGTTATCAAACAGCATTATATGCTGCAGAGAAGTCATTGGTGAAAAAGTCAACAGCAATGTCAAACTTCACCGATGTCATATTTTAAGAAAGTGCCACAGGCACCTCAGTCTTTAATATCCAAGATCCCTCCCTATAAGCCACAGGCCATCAACATTGAGGCAAGATCCTTTCATCATCAAAAACATGTATGACTTGCTGAAGACTCAGATGATTGTTAGCATTTTATAGGAACAAAGCATTTTTCTTTGAGGATGCACAATTTTTTAGCTAAAATGCTATTTCAACCTAACAGACTACAGTACAGCACAGACATCACTCTTATTTGTTCTACAAAACCAAAAATTTTGTGTCCAAGGTTTGCCTGTATTTAATATAAGCATTTAACTACTTAAAGGGTAAAATTCATGAAGACTTTTTTCTATATAATAATGAATTACAAATACTATTATAATTAAAGGTTTAAACTTAATTCAACTTTAGGGAGGATAAATAAACCTGAAATAATAGATTTTTAAAATTATTATTCTTACCAGTGAGAATCATTACTTGTTTCTTCAGTTGTCCCTTTATCGTGCCACTTCCAGTTGAATCTGCTATGAGTTCTACATTAGTCCCTATAGAAATAAACAGATTTCTAAGGACTTGTATGATAATTTACATACAACTGTGTATGTGTGTGTTTGTTTCTAGGAGTAAATTAATTATCATTTTATTACAGAAAGAGGAGTTTTATCAAAATGTCTTGCTTGGACAATCAGAATATCTTAAATTAGAACAGATGGAGCAATTACATAAGTCATATTACATTGAAGTTCAGAGATATTTAGTTACTCATCCAAAACCAAATACCCAGGGAATGACAAAATTGATGTACAAACTCACACCACATAATTTCTTCACCAGTGCTTTTCCGGTACAATTCTCCCTAATGCACACATTTTAAAAATCCCAGGGAATTTATGATAATAATATAGCATCAAGAATTAACTAAAAAGCACACTCTTTTTGTAGGGATGAGCCTGGTAAAGCAGAATTTAACATGTTTTGTTTTGTTTTGTTTTGTTTTTAACCACAGGACAAGCTGCAAATGACAGACTTCATAGTTACAGAATCTTCTCATGAGACAAATACACTTTGATTTATTCAGGAAAATTTAAATTACATTTTAGATATTGTAAATGTATATTATATAGGTATCAGTGATTAAAAGACTAATAAGATAGTAATTGAATGAATTATAGCCCACACACCTAGTGACTTCCATGAAGGAAATGGATCAATTTGAAGCAGTACAAGGACTATGATTGGATCTATATTCATATGAGGTTTTATAGGATTCAAAATTTAGCTTTAATTAACAACTATTAACTATGTCGAATGACATGAAAAAAATGTATGAGTGTGATTAAATAAAAATTTATATTATGTAAGGGACAACTAGTATCGGTGACATAAGACAAGGAGAGCATATATATATAGGTGGAAACCTGTCATGATCCTGGCACTTGCAGTGTAAAACTATTACACCATATTTTCCGGCGTATAAGACGACCGGGCGTATAAGACGACCCCCAATTTTCAGTTGACTTTTTTTCGTTTCAAAAGTCATCTTATATGCTGGAAAATACGGTATGTACCACGGTGAGCCAATCACAACAAGCAAAGGTTCATAGGTTATAGCCTCTCTGACTCTGGCCAATCTGAGCAGGCTTTTTACTAGAACACAGTGTAGCTTCGGGTACAGAACATGTATAATTTGCATGCATAAAAAGCCTGCTTAGATTGGCTGAGTTAGAGAGGCGGTCCGAGCAGCCTTGCAGTGATTGGTGCGGGATCGAGTTGGAAAATTCGTTTAGCGGCATATCGAGACGTTTTTTGGGATATACTCGGTGTATAAGACGACCCCCGATTTTCGGTTGACTTTTTTTCGTTTCAAAAGTCGTCTTATACGCCGGAAAATATACTTCCAAAAAATGGCTGAGACCACGAATAAATAAATGGTAACGGTCACATTATAAATCTGCCAGCCCAAGTCTACCATACCACTTTTTTTTTTTTTAAGAGAATTACCAGCTGGAACATTAACCTAATGAAGAAAAATACTCCATATTAGGTAGAACAAACTTTCTATAATTAATTATCAGCGTTTTGTGAAAGTTATGAGCTACAGTAACACAAAACTGGGAACAATAGCAGATATATTTTAGCCTATCTGGTCTTTCTGCAATAGAGGTAAGTAGAAAAACATCATTAGAATCAAGTAAGCAAAGTATACGAACTAAGATAAGTGGGGGAAAAAGTCATAGCAGCATTTGAGGGAAGAAATGCTGGAGAAGCTTATAGCCTAGTAAGTATAACAATTTTCTTACCTCACAATATCTTACCATCACTTTTAATCTTTTTAAAATCTCTTACTGCTTGTGGTTCATTAAGCTATTTTTATAAACTACATAACATACCACACAATTTGCCCACTTGAAATTAGCAATTTAATGATCTCTTTAAAATATATTCAGAGTTATATAAACATCAGCACAGTCAATTTTAGAATCTTTTTCAGATTTATACTAAATAAATTACAGAGAGATTTAGAAAAGTTATCTCTATAATGCTTGGTTACCTCCTCTTACTTTTGTGCTACAATTATACAACAGCTGCCCCCCCTCCCCCAACACCACCACCACCACCACCGCTCCCTCCACACACACCCTCTATCTGCAAGGGATACATTCCAAGAGTTCTCAGTGGATGCCTGAAACTAAAAATACCAAACCCTATATATACTGTGAGTTTTCCTACACATGATAAAGTTTATGGATTCTTTTAGGCATATCCAAATAGGTAGTACTACTACTTTTGTGCTTTGGGTCCATTATTAAGTAAAATAAGGGTTACTTGAACACAAACACTACCATACCATGACAGTGCTTACAAATCTGATCATCAAGAAGGCTACTGATTGACTGAAGAGCAGGTAGCATGTGCAGCATGTATATCCCACACAGAATGGTGCATATTTTAAGACTTATTAATTCTTTCTTGAATTTATCATTTAATATATGTGCACAGTGGTTGGCCATGGGTAACTAACTAAAACTGGGAGAAAAAAACTGAAGATAATATGAGACTACCACACTTAATACACCTACAAATATAAAGTTATTCCTTATAACTATTTTTAAATAATTTTATGCTCTGTAAAGTTATTTTTTATAATTATTTGTATATAATTTTATGCTCTTTAAAGAAGGTAGGGAAAGAAAGAAGACCAAGTACATGTTTACAATATTTTTAATATTAACATCCTTATATATAATTAATTTCTAGGACTCTTCATTTGTGTCTCAGAATTTGAGTTAACATGTGATATAACATCTTACTCAAACATATCACCACTCCCACACTCTCCTTCACACTGCTTCTGCAGAACGTATTACTTTTCCATATTTTATAGGACTGAGAAAACAATAATATATTCTTTTATACAGTTTTTTTTAATCAATCAAGAGAAAGGATGAGACAAAACATGCAAGATACCATCTTTTGAAATTGTAGAATTCCTTGAAATAATCATCTTTTCTGGAGGGATTCACATTACTCACTAAGCTCAACTGCTCATAGCATAAAGAACTTTCTTTAGCATTACTGTAAGGAGAGTCTGCTAGCAACCAGTTCTTTCCTTTCTTTCTTTCTTTTTTTTTAAATTTGGGAATCTCTTTATACCACCTTTAGTTTTAAAAGAATGTTTGGTTAGATATGATCCTGGTGACAGGTTTTGTTTGTTATTTCCAGCATGAATACATCATCCCACCGCCTTCTGGCCTCCACACTTTGTGATGCTAAATCAGATGTTAATCTTACCAAGATTCTCTTTTACATGATGATTGTTTCCCTTTTGCTGCATTCAAGATTTTCTCTGTCTTTCATAACTTTTATTGTGATGAGCTCTGTTGTGGGTTTATTTGTACTAATTCTACTTACGGTAGATTTCAATGAGCCTGGATATGCAAAATCATATTTATCTTCAAATAAGTTTCAAAAATTTTAGCCATTATTTCTTCCATTGTTTTGTTTTGTTTTTTCTATTCTGCCTGCTTTCTCTCTATTCTACTCCATAATTCCCATTACTTTAAGGGCAGTCTTCCTTCTACTCTGCAGCCTCTAGTGAAATTTTCCTTACATGTATTGTACTTTCAATGTCACCGTTTTGATTGTGATGGTTTTTTCAAATACAGTCCTTTTTTCTGTTTATATTTTATATTACTATTAGATGAGATTTTAAGCATGTTTCTTTATTTAATTCTTTTAAGATTTATTTTATTGTTTGAGAGGAGAGAGACACACAGAGAGAGAGAGAGAGAGAGAGATGTGGCGAGGGCTGAGAGCAGTCTCTATAGCTGCACATCATTAATTGTGACATGGTTTCATTCCACACAGGTGGATGTGGGGCTGCATAAGGTGGGAACCAAACCAGCGGCCTCCCAAGTGGGAGGCAAGAACCTTCACCACCATGCCATTCCAGTGGTTGGTTACCAGTGGTGCCACAGTTCAGCCTACGTGTTTGCACATGCTGTGGCCAGGAGTTTGAACCTTGGACCTCACAATTGTGAGGCACCTGCTCAACTGCCGAGCTATTCCAGGCTCCCCCTTAATTCTTTTATATTATCCTACAACAGAAATAATCACAAGAAGTTTTTGTAGTCTGCTTTTTTCCTGTGTTTAAGTGTAAACAATAGGTTTACACTTATTGTTTCTCTTTATGTCTCATATATTTTGGGGTAAAAACTGGGTATTTTAGACAATTATTTGTTGCAAATCTGGATACCAAGTTCCTTTTCATTTTGGAGGCTTGTTACTGTTGTTCGGACTACTTTCTATTTTATGGAAGTCTCCTTTGCTGCAGTGTTAATGTTTTCCTCTGAGGGCACAGACTTGAACATGTGCAATCACCTTTGGATGGCAGTGGATTTTAAAAGCCTCTCTTTGACTGTCTTTTTCTATTTTTTGTCTGTTAAGCTCTCTGCCTTTTGGCACGCACTGAAGATCCACAGGAAGTATGCTAACACTGTTGTTCTGGGACAATAGGCAGTAAGGCAAACTATGAACTGTGTATCAATATTCCAGATTTCTACTTCACCTCAGATATTTGAAATTTGGCTGATATTTTAATCACATGGATGGAATTAATAACCAATGAAATAACTATCTGCCAAATTCTTCTTATCCCATACCTAAGTTAGTATTTCTGCATTTCTAAGCACAAAGCAACTATGCTACCTAGCTTTTAAAAAGTCAGACCTTCATATTAAAGGCTTTCATCAACATATTCCAAACTCAAATTGGGACTGTACTTTCATGGATAACTTTTTAAATATGAGTTCTAAAACATATAATGTGTAGCTAATATTCCATCGATGATAACTACTAGTATTAAACTAATTATAGGAGGGAAATTATTAAGATGTATCATGTAACAATAAGATATGGGTATTGAAGACACTAAAGACCCAAATTTAAATAAATTCTTGAGAAGATAACAAACCATAAGTAGACCTGAAATATTCTTATGCTTACTAGGGTGACTCTTTGATTGTATCTTGATACCTCCCTTTATTGTACCTCTTCCAGTAAGATCCTGTAGTTTTTCTGTATCAGTAGCTAGAAAAAACAGTTTCAAAATACCTTTGTAAGTTAAGTATTAACATATGTGTGTCTGTATTTGTTCTGTTTGGGTTATATATGTAAAAATATATCCCATATGCCTCTAAATAGCACCTTTTTACTATAACTGAGAATTATAATTAAATGTATGAATTTTATTAACAATACCTTAGAGACAGAAGAGCCATTAGCAATTTTATAAGCTTCATTATTATTGAAGCTTAAGGATATTTATTGATTTGACCAAGGTGACATATCCAGGTACTGACATACTGATTCACAAACTGATATCTCATAATCTTTTAATAAGGAATTTTCCCATAAAATACAAATTCTTCTGCAAATTTCAATCATCCTAGCGAGTTTATCTTAATAACATTGCCTACATGTATACATTAGAAATGTGTTCACATGTTAAGAATATACCCGGTAAAGCAGGATATAACATATTTGCCAGGTTAAGTTGCAAACTACGCTCATCATAAACAAAAGCCATTACTGTGAGGCAGAAAATTCTTTGAATGTTACAGGAATATTTTAATGCCTTTTTTAAAAAGGTTGCATTACTGTAAATCAAGTCGGCCTTACTAATGAAACAGAATAACAAGTAATTTGTGGACAGAGATAAAGCAAACTCTAAGGTTCTATTAGCATGTTGACCTTCTAGCTGGTGAGAAGAAAAAGGTAATTTGCAGTAATGCGAGCATTGGTATGCTTCCACTTTCATTTGAGTATGTAGGTCATTTTTACTTTTTTGCTCGATTTAGAAAGTCTATCTAGGCCAAGTGATCAAGAAAAAATTTATTTTTTAAAAATCTTTGTCTTTTAAAAATTCACTGGGGTGACATTGGTTAGTAAAGTTATATAGGTTTCCAGTGTACAATTCTATAATACATCAGCTATATATCTTATGCATGCTTACCACCCTGAATCGGTTCTTCTTCCATTACCACATAATTTACCCCCTTACTCTCTTCTATTCCCCACTCTTACCCTCTGGTAATCACTAAGCTGTGATTTGTGTCTGTGGAATTGTTTATTTCAAAAGAAACAATTAGAATTCCTAACTCTAGAACACTTACTTATAGGGTAAAGTTTTTTGTGTTAAAATTGGTTTCAACACAGCACGTAAATGAGTTAAAAACATATCACAATCTTCACATCATAGACTAGAAGTCTTACTTTGGAGAAATGACTAAGCCAGTGAATACTGAATGTTCGCACAATCATAATGACAGTACGAATATACTGTCACTGTAATCAATACAGTGGTGAAGGCCCTGATGGAGCTACATCACTAAAACCAGACACATTGAATTGGGCATAACAAATTTTCAATAATTAAGTAATAACACTTGTGAAAGAAATTTTTGGTATATCAACATGAGTAAAGAACGTTTGTAGACATATTATAGCCTTGCTCTTTCTCCAACAGAAGCAACTAGAAGAAATTATTTGAATGGAGAATGCAAAAATGGATTTAAACACTATTAGCATAAAAGGTACATTGTAGAGAAACTAATGATCTATTAAGAGTCACAAGTTTTCTCTCTCTCAATATCTTCCCATTGTTTTTAATTATTCTTTTTTAAAAAAGATCTTTTTTAAAAAAAGATCTTTTTTAAAAAAATCTTAATATGCTTGGAGTTCCTTGAGCTATTTTTAAAATAACATACACAATACAGTTTTCCTATTGTAAATGTCTAATCCAAGCTTGTCCAACATGTAGCCTGTGGCTGCAAGTGACCCAGGACAACTTTGAATGTGACCCAAAACAAATTTGTAAACTTTCTTAAAACATTATAAGATTTTTTTGCAACTTTTTTTTTCTAAGTCATCAGCTATCTTCAGTGTTAGTGTATTTTATGTGTGTGGCCCAAGACAATTCTTTTTCTTCCAGTGTGGACCAGGGAAGCCAAAAGGTTAGACACCCCTGGTTTATTCACTGATTATTAATTTATTCATAGAATTGTGTAGCAATTAGCAGTCAAATTTATTAAAAACTTAAAATTTGTACTAAATTATAGTCCGTTTTAATTCCTTTTTTTTTTATTGTTTTTGACAGAGAGAGAGAGAGAGAGATACAGAGACAGAGAGAGAACTGAACTGGGGGAACTCCCCAGTTCAGCACATGGGTCCACATGGGCAGGGATTTGATCCGTGGTCCCCGGTGCTGCAAAGTGAGAGCTTAACCCACTGAGCCATCCCAGCTTCCCCATATAGTCAGTTTTAAAACTGTTACTTTCATATTCTATATCTATATATAGTCTTATGTATAATTCTAAATTACTATACTTTCCCAGTTTTCCCTTTTATTATATATATACTTTTAAATATAAATTCATTTATAATTCTTTTTTAAATTATTTAATGTAACCTTGTGCCCTATAGAGAAACTGAGAAAAGAACATGTGTGTGTGCATACCTTTGTTATATTAACCATTATATTTATAATATTAGGCTCTCATTTCAGCCCTTATTTTTAATTACATTTTCTGCTCTTTAATCTCTCTGCTCTCCTTTAAGTATTTAGATACTTTTAAATTTGCTGATTCTTTCTTCTGATAACGTAAATATACTGAGCTCCTCTAGTGATCTTTTTTCTTCAGTTATGGTACTTTTCAACTTCTGGTTTTTCCCTGTGGTCCTTTTCAAAAAAAAGAATCTGTTTCTCTGTGGATATTCCCTAATCGATGAAATAATTTCATCATATTTTTTCCTTCTTAAGAATGATTATCATTAGTTCTTTGAATATGTTTATAATAACTGATATTTAGATTTGTTCTTTAAGTCCAACATTTCAGATTCACACAGCATTTTTTGTCATTTGTTGTTGTTGCATTTGTATCCTTTTTTTCTTGTTATATGTCACTCTTTACTGTTTCTTTGCATGACCCATAATTTTATGTAAAACTGGACATTTTAGACATATAATATAGCACCTCTGCAAACTGATTTCTTCTTCCTCTTTTTGGGCATATTACTATGGTTTGCCTGTTTGTTTGTTTGTTTTTGTTTTCTATTAGCTATTTCACTATGTTATTTTACTGAAATCATTTCTCTCTGCAGTGTGAAAATGGTGCTACTGCTCCTCGAAGGGCAAAGGCTTTGACATGCACAATCACCTATGGCTGACAGTGATTTATAGAAGGGCTATCTTTGAATGTCTCTTTCCCTTAGTTCTCTAAGTCAGGGATTCCCAACCCCATGCCCATGGGCGCCATGGCGCCCGCGGTCCAATTTGTGTGCGCCCGCCATTATTTGACTGCATCAGAAGTTTTTCATAAACACTAAGTAAAACTATCATTTATTTTTATACATTTGTTAGATTTTTAAATATTGTTTGAGTATCTACACAGGTTTATTATATTCGTGGGTATGTTTGCGGTATCGTATGTATAAGTTTTTCCCTAGCTTTCGCCTTTGTACATGTCGCGTCTTGTTTAGCCGCTGCACTCTTTAAACTCTCCTCCCCCCAACCGGGAGCCGCCAAGTTGCCATTTTGATTGCGGTTGCTGGGCTGATCGGGTCGTGACGGTTAGCTAGGGTCACAGTGTTTTGATATATTCAATTTTAAATGAACTAAAAGCGAGGTAGGTAATCTATTACTATGGTGGCAATTTGATATGATATTGTAGTTCTATAACTATTTTTATTTTTGTTTTTTTAGTCCTAAAATGAGTGCACCAAATAAGAGAAAACGAACCTATAATTTTACACAGACTGGGAGGAATCATATTGTTTCATTCATTTAAAAGGTAAATGCGTTTGCCTGTTGTGTGGCAGTAGTATTGCAGTGCCAAAAAAACATAATGTTGAATGTCACTTTCAGACAAGTCATACCACTTTTGATACGAATTATCCACTTAAATCTGAAG
>PVKE010040665.1:0-14488 GCA_004027555.1 Craseonycteris thonglongyai
ACTTTTTTTTTTCTGTCAAGTAGATGAAAGCATTACATGAACTATAGTCACATGGACTATAGTCACCTGGTCATTAATTTCCATCATAGGAATATTATGAAATCATATTATTCCATTGTTTCCTTTTATAATCATGGCCCAGCAGAGAATAAACAATTTATTTTTTACTTTCTTGAAGTAAGCTCACTTAATTGTCAAGTAGCTTATACTATCCATACTTCAACAAACAAAAAAATTGTTTCTTCTTTGCCAAGTGCTTTCAAGTTTGTTGTCTTACTCGATACTCCCTACAATAGGTCTGTGACATCGGATGAGAAAATTTAAATTAGAATCATGAGATTTTCAATTTTAAATTGATAATGTAGCATAGGTATATATCATAAGTGCAATACATGAAGAAACTGAAGAGATCAAAGGACTTGACTAAGTTTCCATACCTTGATTAAATAAATATAGAAAATTAAAAGCTAGGCAGAGCTCTGATGGAAGAAAATTTTCTGAAAAATAAGTGTATATACTTATGTACACAGACACACATAGTGAAGACTTTTGAGAAACAATTCATCCTTTAAGACCTGAAAATGTATATGTTTAGAATTGTACACAGGATGGATATGTAGCATTTTGGTTAAATAGTAGTATTGAGGTCAATATATTCAATAAAGCAACCATTTTTTGTTTTTAATAACAGTAATTTAATATAGCTATGGCTTTAAATGTCCCCATAATTTATTTATATTTTCTTGATGTTGATAGTTTTGTTTACCTTTAAAAGCAACTGAGCTTTCTCCTTAGCATCCACAGGGTGCAGTATCTAATCTGACCTAGTGATGTGGTTTAAACTTTAATGAGTCGTTTTATAGGATATGTCTTTAAGGATTAGAACACCATTCTTAAGAATATTTTTTCTTTTAAAAATTTTATTCATATTATTTAGTCTCAGAAGTGACTCCAGATTATAAGGTCAGAAAAGAAGACTAATAGAACCACAAGTAAATTTTATTATTTTCCCAATTCCCTAACACAGTAATGGCATAAACATTTTATTTCTCTTCTTTAGATGTGTGATTTTTATTTTTCTGCCATTGCAGGTTAAGTTTATTTTATTAACAACCATTTTTTTAAGTTATTTTATTTTTTAACTTTTTATTTTAAAATAATTAGGAAAAAAGCTTCAAAATTGGTACAAATATGCTTGTATACCTTTTACACAGACCCCCCCCCCATATTTTCTTATTATAAATAACTACTATTCAATTGAAAGATCAATACCAGGAAATTAACATTGACACCGTTCTATTTACTGATCTTCAAACCTTGGTAAAATTTCACCAATTCCCCTAATGCCTTTAGTTGGGTTTCAGGTCAAATCCAGAATCTCATCTTGCATTTAGTTCTCTTAGTTCTCTACTTTCCTCCAATCTAGGATAGAAAGTGGTTCTGAGTTGCTGTACAAAATGAAAGACATTTATAGCAGAATGGAGGAGGAGCAAGGAAGTTATGCTAGGCAAAAAGTGGGCTGGCTATCTCATTTCCTTTAGGGGATGGCAGAGGTATCAGGCAGATAATCTAGTTAGTGCTTATCAAACAATTCCTGATCTGCTGGTTTAAGATCCCACTTCTGGAGGAGCCTATAAATAACCCTGTATGGTGATGTGGGGCCTAGCAAAACTGAATTTCTTTGGGGCTTGTTGTCTTGTTTTTCACAATTGTATAATATGAATGTATTTCATAATTTTGGACCAATCTTATACTTCTGGACTACATTCCACTTAGTCATGATGTATTATTTTTTTAGTGTAGTCCTCGAGTTTGTGTACTGTTTCTTTACTGTTTTTGCATTGATATTTTAAAGTCATATTTATAGCTTGCTTTATTTGACACGGTCTTTGTAAGATTTTTGTACTATTGTTATATTAGCTTCATAAAAAAGAATTAGAAAGTTTTGTTTGTTTGTTTGTTTCTAATGCTCTGGAACACCAAAGCATTGAAACTCTGATATATGGAGGGTTGAGGGAATTTCTCTGAAAAAACCTCTGGGTTAGGTGCTTCATTTGCAAAGGTGGTCCTTAATTATACTCTCTCTGTTTTCTGTGGAAACTGGTCTGGTTAAGCTTTCTATCTCTTATGGGATCATTTTTTATAATCTGTTTTTACCTAGAAAATTATGTATTTCACATTGGTTTTCACTTTCTTGCTTTATCTGCAAAATAGTCTGATGATTTTTAAAAACATTATCCCTTTTAATAATTATTTTTCTCTTTTTTCAATTTATGTATTTGTAATTCCTCCCCCATTATTCTTAGATCAACGTTTCTAGTTGGGTTGTCTGTTTTGTTAATTACATTCTACAGTAACAAGATTTGAATTGATTATTTGAATTATTATTTATTATTAGGTTGCTGTTTCACTATTATTCTTATTAATCTTAGCTATTTTCCTCCTTATTCTCACTTTTGGCTTATTTAGTTCATTTTTAGTGTTTTCTTTACATATTCTTAAGTTGGGTATTTAATTCATTTATTTTCTTAGTATATCGTGATAAACTGATTTAGTACTATGAATTTTCCTGTCATCACTGCTTTAAACAGAACACACAGATTCCAGTATGTAGTGGGTTTTTTTTGTTGTTTTGTTTTTTTGAAATTCTGTAATTTCAGTTTATGTTTCCCTTTTTACTCATCATTTGAAAGAAGTTGCATTTCTTGTTAATTTCAAATGAAAGGTGGTTTTTTTAATTATTATTTTGCCTCATATTAACATTAGCACTTTTCTTTATTATTTAAAACACTTATTGAAAGCTTACTTGCTACACAAAGGTTCTTGCCTTCCATGAATTTCTAGTTTTTATCTTCTATGGCAGTGGCTCCCCGTCCTTTTCTAATCATGTATTCCTTTCAAACTCATTTCTATAAATTGTACCCCTTGTTTTTAAAACAGCTGTTTTATAATGGTGACACTTTTGTTCAGTGCCTATCTTTATGTAAAGTAGTGAAAATGAGGTAATAAGTTAAGAAAGAAAAATTACTACACTTAAAGTACAAACCACAGATTTAATGTCACAACATATGTAACAGTTAAATATTGTGAAATACCGTGTACCCCTGAATGGCCCCGGGGGTACACATACTACTCCTTGGGCACCAATGTACTACGGAATAGACAGATTTCTACCTAACTATATAATAAAAATAGGATTATAAAATATATTTTAAAAACAAAGGTATGAATAACATAATAAGGACTAAGTCTTCCAGCCTTCATTATTACACGGTGGAGAGCAAGAAGCACATTTTTCTAATAACAATAGACTGATCTTATTTGAGTTATTCATAAAGAGAGTACTGACATCCCCCATTCCTATACTACCCCCCAAAATAACCTTGTAATAAAGATTGGCAACAAAGAAACAATACAATGTTAGTAAACGAAACAATGAACTTATAGTAGATCAGAGTGGTGATGAGAAAATCGTGAATTAGAACAGAAGAAATAAATCATGGAGCACTGAAATAAAAAATATCTTAAGGAGGGAATGTTGGGATGACTCAGTAAGTTTGAGAGTTTCCCTTGTTGCCATGGGGTTTGAGGATTGAGTCCTGGTCCCTGGCCAATGCAGAACCATATGCTGAACTGGGGTGTGCTTCCCATGTAGGAGGCCCCCAGTTTAGTTCCCACCCTCCATGGCCCCACATTCACCTGTGTAATGAAACTGTAGAAACTAATGATGTGTGGCTGTGGAGACTGCTCTGGGCTCTGGCTTGCTCACTCTCTTTCTCTCTCTCTCTTTCTGTCAAACAATGAAATAAATCTTTTTGAAAAAATCTTGAGAATCACCATTGAGTCTATAAGACTATACATATTTTTATATAGATCCCCAAATATACTATGTAATCGTCATTACTGGTGGATAAATAAGAACACACACAGTTAAGGAACATAAAGTGTGTTTAGTGGTAAAGATTCAGAAACTATTATATCAACTGAGAACCATGCATGCTCCAGTGGGGAGTTACACACTTCCCAGTTCAAAGCTGAGCAAGGCTGACAGCTGGCCTTGTCATTTATAAGAATGTCTGGGTCCTCAACTGCTCACTGTTCTGGAGAAGCTAGCTACATAACTGCCTTTTTGTTACAAGTAATGGCTACTGAGCAACCCCAGCCAATTCCTGCTTGTTTACTACAAGGGTGGGTGAACAGTAAGTAACCAACCCAAATGAGCTATCCCCCATTGCTGGACCGGTTTTAGGGTCTGTTGGAAGCATATTGTTGGAAAAGCAGCTATATAAAGAAGTTACTGATACAATTATTATTTTTTTTAACACAATAAATTTTGGGAATATATAAATTGAAACTAAAAAATTATATTTTAATGAACACATATTTTCACACCTCCAGATTTAAGATTTAAAGAAAAGTTACCCTGTCTTTATGGATGAATGATATTTGCATTCTAGCCATTTAAAAATGTTTTTAAATGATCTAAAATAAATAAAGATTATGGGTAAATACACTTTAAATTCCATTTAAAAATGCACTCCATATTTTAAGCAGGGTTAAATGTTAGGGTTTTGAGGTGAATCTAGAAGATGTCAGTCGTAGTTATTGTTAAATATTAATAAGCTCACTGGTAAGGACAAATCATTTTCTTAATCTATTTCACTAATAGAAATTATTTATGAGTATATCATTAATTATTTAAAAGTTCCTGGTATTATGTTTGCATTAATAATTTAAATATATATAATTATCTATTAAATCATCTAAATATAATTTAACTTCATTTATCTTTTGTAACACAAATAGCAAGCTGATCATTAAATATAGTCACATAAAACAAGGTATTCAGCTCTAACAAGACTGGGTATTTAGAAAGAATAGTGTTAATAGCTTGCATATCTTTTTTACTCAATATTTGTGTGGTTTAATTAATATTCTAAAGAACGTTCTTGGCATTTCAGATTTGTAAGTTTTTTGTCCACTAGTTACTATATACCCTTGAAGTCCCTGGCTCGTAGAAAGCAAGTTTACTTGCCAATTTAGTTAATGCCCTCAGATACAAATTTCTTTCTTTAAACAACAGGTAAAACCTGTTTTTGTTCTGGACAGCACTGGACACCTTGACTGAAATCTTTAAGGAGATTTACTGCTGAACAAAATTTGTATCACAACAGCTTTGACCTCTCTAAATTATGATATCTGAGGTTAAAGTATCGTATCATGAGTACGTGTAGAGATTCAGTCTTGAAGTTGCATCTAGAATTACAGCCAGAATCTGGAAAAGGATTATAACACATTATTGTCCGGATACCTTGGTTTACAAGAAACTTTTCTGTTGGAAAGCCTATTAAAAAGATCTGACTAACCTGTCTAGAAAGATTGAATGTTTTGTATATGGGAAGAAAGGTGAAGTTGTCAGATGATTCTTTTAAAATAGGAAATCACCGTGCACTATCTGGAAAAATTCCAGTATAATGAGAATAGTTCCATGGCTGGATACTTTCTAGACCATATATATATTATATATAATATGTATATATAAATATATAATTTATTTTTTGATAATGAGCCAAAATAAGAGCACAGATAATGTGTGAATTCTAAGTACAGTCACCAGTGTCAAAAACATTTTTGAGCTTCAGTCTTCAGTTACCATAATTTTTCTTACAAACTGTTACAGGTCAAATTGAGTCCTCTCAAAATTTATATTATATGTTGATCTGTAACTCCCAGGACCTCAGAATGTGACTTTATTAGAAAATAGTCTTTAAAGAGATAATTAAGTTAAAGTGAGGTCCAAACAGTGAGCCCTGATCCTTTGTGACTGATATTCTGATACATGGAGAAGATGTATCACATGGAGACACATGGAGAAGATGATCCTCTACAAGCCAAGGAGAAAGGCCTCAAAGAAACCCTACTCTAATGATACCTTGAATTTGGGCATCTAGCCCCCAGAATTGTAAGAACATAATCTTCTGTTGTTCTAGTGACCTAGTCTGTGGTACTTTATTATAGCAGCTCTAGCAAACTAGTACATGGACCTTACCCTACCGAGGTGCTCATCATAAATCCCGGGTTGTATTCTTTGTGTGCTATTCCAGGTTATAGTCGCAGGCCATTTTACAGAGCACTTGAAGCGAGAACTGGAGACAGGTATTTTTCCCCTGTTTATATAGCAAAGCAGCAGGAGAAATTTAGGGTTCAAACTTTAATTGCTTACCACTTTGGCTCTGCACAACAATACCATTTTTAATACTTAGTTTAAGGAAGACAGCTTATGCAAATACCTACTTGAATGCTTTATTAACAGTCTTTCTACAATCTTTGCTGACATCTGAATACCATTGGGTATTCAAATTAATCCAAAGGTTAAACCTCCTTGTAGATTTGTAAAGGAAAGGATTGCCCTGGCCCCAAACTAGGACTCTTGGTCAAAGATCCTACTATTTTCTTATTTGCTCAACCTCAGTCTGGGTGTAAGAGATCTATATCTGTTTCTGTGTTTATAGTTCCATGAGTTGTATAAATAAGCTTATGCACTGCCTCGAAGTAATGGAACCCCTAGTTCTGTGAGTTTAATAATTTGTTCCAGTATAATCTTGACCCCACTACCTTACAATTTTTGAACCTGTAATTAAGCATACTAAGTATGCAGAGCTGTTTATTGATTTCCAGCTAAGCAGTTTCAGGTTACAGATTTGGGGAAAAACAAAAAAACTGCTTTTATAGCAGAATGACCCAAGGGGACACTTTAGGACAATGGGAGCTACTGTGCATAAGAAACAGGGCTGATGCAACATGTATATTTTTTTAATTTAAGGATTATGTTGAAAATATAACATTGTCTCCAGGGTGAACAAGTGCTTTTGCTAGAGTGAGTATTTAACCCTAACTATGAAATGAGCCTAAGTTACCTGATTATTATTAACGGGTATTTAACTTCTCTGCACTTTTGACACTTATTGTATTGAAACATATATTTTTTTAAGTCTTGTTCATGGCTGATTAGAATGTTCTTTTACTTTTAGTGCTTTAATATCATGTACCTTGAATATTCACAACCTTGCCAGTTATTTAGTCATTAAAAATATGGGTGAGAAGTCATTTTAGCAGTAATTAGGACTCAGTCCAACATGTATAAAAGGTGGTTGTCTACAGTGCAGCAATGAGCTATAGAGATGACACAAATTGTTTGTTCCAAACAAAAAGAATATACATAGCAATTTCTTAAAGTAGCTGGCAACAGCAGCAGTAGACTCCCAGAATACCATAGCATTTGGGAAATCATTCTGTTACATTAGCAGAAGATTCTCTGAACTCTTCTCCAGTGATGAAGTCATTAATAAGTGAATGCTATTTAATGCAATTGCGTAAAATTCTTTATTATAAGGTAATCTGACCCAAATGTCTTGAAAGAAGGTAATGTTTCAGCCCTATGACAAATTACTTTTGGAAAAACAAGTCTTCAGAACAAAATATTGTGAAGGTGATGTTAGTGCCTAGATAATTCCATACACGAAATGATACAAGTTTCACTGAGCCTTTTCTGGAAGAAAAAAAAAAAAAAGCGCTGTAACCTGATACCTGGGTGAATTTGACACTAGTTATCTGTATAAACGAAGGGCCATGTTAAACTTAGTCATTTCTAACTTATTATCTCTGGGGCACTGAGGTAAGAAAAAGTTGCTTCACTATGCAATCAAACAACATTGCAATCAACACTGGTTTTTAAAATATCTCTTTTTTCTCAAATCATTTCCAGAATTGGTAGCCCATCACTTGAAGGGACAGTGAGTGGTGGGATTGGAGGTTTTTTAGGCAGCCATTGAATGTTGCCATAAGAAGATGACATATAAGTGGCTCCAGAATTCCTCATGCCCCTCCACACCCTCAGTCAAAAGAATCTAGAGACCACAGCTGTACAGAAACATAAAGTGGTAACAAAGGTTGCCTTAAAAGAGAGGCACTGATTGATTGCGTGATGAACATGAATGGGGATCATTGGATACTGCATATTATATCTTTTGGATTTTGCTCCATGTGATTTAATACCTACTTTTAAAATACTAATCTATCATTAATTTAAATGTAACACAAATCAATTCTTTTAAAGGTTTATTTTATTGTTTGAGAGAAGGTGAGGGGGGTGGCAAATAGATGGAGGAAGGCCCAGAGCAGTCTCCATCGCTGTACATCATTAGTTGTGACATGGTTTCATTCCACACAGGTGGATGAGGGGCCACACAGGGTGGGAACCGAACTGGGGGCTTCTTGCACGGGAGGCGAGAACCCTCCCACCATCTCAATGGTCACCAGTTGTGCTGCAGCTCAACACATGGATTTGCACAGGCCAGGGTCAGGATTCGATCCCCAGACCTCGCAGTTGCAAGGGGATCCCTCAACCTGTTGATAGCTCCTGGCATCCCTAACACAAATCAGTTTCCATGTGACTTTCGCAAATTGTAAATCTTGGCAATTAATAAATTCAAATTACATATTTTCTATATCACAGTAAGAATTCAACTCTGTGCTAGCCAACTAAAACATCCATATGCCAAATTTAGTCTGTGGGATACCTGTTGGCAAGCTCTGATGTAGAGTAATGTGATATCTATATTCCTATGAGGAGGGAATAAAAGATAATTCTAAGTATTGAATCCTTTACAAATAGCTACACTGTGTACCTGCCTGTGTATGTGCACAGTTGAGTGTGCTGAGGGTGATAAAGAGGAAGGATTGACTTCTAAACTATATGAGATGCAGGTGATTGTAATAACAGTTTCAAATTATTTTACCAATGTTAATAATTTCATCCTCAAATTGGTAGGTGAGGACAATTACAAATAGCAACAATATAGTTATTGAGATAATACATATACGCATGTATATGTACATAGAGTTGACTAGAAAGAAGATTGTATGTAGTATACAGCCCCCAGTAATAAGACAAGAAATGATGAGTGTTAAGGAAGTAGACTCTTTAAAATGTTGATACTACTACTTAATCACTCCATTCCTATTACTTGCTACCAGATTAATGTTGTCCTATGTGTCTGTCACTGTTGTCATTATTTTTTATCTGTATTATCTGCTTTAATCCTATGACAGCATGGTTAAGAATAGACAGTATTTTATCCCATTTGAAATTTGGGGAAAATAAGACTTAGAGAGATTAGGTCATTTACTAATAAATATTCTAGAACACAGACTATGAAGTCTGTGTTTCTAAACCTTTCACTACCAGTATTTTTTTTTTTTTTTCCTTGCAAGTCCATGGGAGCGATATGGGTTTCCACTGGCCATCAAAAGTTGTTTAAAAAGTAAATTCTTTGGACATTGTTTGAGTAGGTGTGTTCTTGGGTCTTCACTAGTCATACCATTCCCTCTTACGATATATGTGCTTAGTTCACACATGGATGCTACCTGACTTTTAGACTTGTTATTTCCTCTTTCTAATCCATTCTAACAAATTGGAAGTTAATTACTAATATCAAATAATACGAGCATCTAGTCTGTATATGGCATATGATAGATAATAGTTTGTTTCCCATATTTATTTGAAATCATGTATCTAGATCATGTTACTACATATTTGGGTGAAATGGGGGAATACATTTCAACTCTCTTAGGCTGTTTTCTTGTAAAATTGAGAGTCTGACATATGCAGTCCTTTTGAGTTTTAAAGCAATAAAAGATTTTGTTACTAACTAATACGTTGACCCCATCTGATTCGTTCCTACATTTGGACTTGAATGTCAAGTTTTCACACATGGTACACTATGATCCTACAACTTGATATTTTAAAGTAAAATTACTACATTTGTATGTACCAACAAAGTGTATGTTTATGGACACATGCCTTACATAGGTGCTTACAGATACTCTTCTGATGGTGCAATCAGCACATGCACCCACATTTCAAACTTGAGGCATGGAGTCTTGATGGTCGTTGTGAGTTGGAACCAGTTTGAAAAATCAAGGAAAACACTGTATTATTTTTTTTAATGTCATTTTTAAATTAAATGTTTTGGGGTGACATTGGTTAATAAAGTTATATAGGTTTCAAGTATATAATTTTATAATACATCATTTATATATTGCACTGTGTGTTTACCACCTAAAGTCAAATCTCTTCTGTCACTATATATTTAACCTCCTTTGCAGTTTTCCACCTCCCCTTTACCTTCTTTTAAAAAAAAAAATTTTTTTTATTATTATTTATTTTTGACAGAGAGAGATATATAGAGACAGAGACAGAGAGAGAACCGAACTGGGGGAGCTCCCAGTTCAGCACATGGTTCCACACAGACCGGGGCTGGGATTCCCTGGTCCCCGGCACTGCAAAGTGAGTGCTTAACCCACTGAGCCATCCCATCTTCCCCTCCCTTTACCTTCTGGTAACTGTTAAGCTGTTGTCTGTGTCTTTAAGTTATTGGCTATTTGTTTGTCAAAGAGAAGGGAAGTAAAAGCAAAATATAAATTAATAGGATTATATCAAACAAAAAGCTTCTGCACAGCAAAAGAAACCATCAACGAAACAAAGAGGCAACTAACTGAATGGGACAACATAATTGCAGGATATCCAGTGAATACACCTATTTTTTTTTTCTTCCCCATTTTAAAGCATTATTGAAGTTTGATTAGACTTGACACAGAATTTCTTTCCATGGTAATATACATTGCACATAGCCTTAAAGTAAAATATATCATCTAATAAGTTGTTATATTTTTGCATGACACTTTGAATTACTACTATCGATTCTTGATTAAATTAATATCAATATTTATGCTGCCATAAACAATGTTTTATGACACTGTAATTGAGAAGACTATTAGTGCTACCTACTTGTAGGATCTATAATTATATGGCTATAAATGTAATTTATACTTAGAGTAATAGTATCTAACTTTCATCTTAAAGGTTGAATCCATAAAGCAGTGTTTTTTTTTTTACAATAAACTGGTCACTAATGTAATTAATTATTTTTTGTTTGTTTGTTTAATTGGTAAGGATAGTTACTACAGGGATTTTTTTCCCTCCAGACTTGATCAGTTCAATATATTTTTGTTATCAATTTTTATTTTTTCAAGATTGTCCTGGCTTTAGTTGATACAAAAGTAAAACTGTGCTGGATCACTTAGTAAATTTGTAACTTGAGTTTTTTGTAAATTTTTGCCTAGTATGTATTTATTAGACAAAGTTTTAGAATTTCCCCTTGGCTCATTTGTAATATAAATGAGATACATTGCCAACTGTTGATTAGGTATTCAAAATCATTTTTCTCTTTTTCATTTGCTTTATTTGTAGAGTACTGAATGCTATTTCATGAGAATAATAGCAACAAGAAAAGAAGGGCAAATATATATTTTTATAGAGTCCCTCCCTCAGTTTATAGGAGCATTCTACTCGGAATCAAATTCATAGTATGACTTTGATAAATTCACCATTTGAAATGGTGATTAAGACCTTAGATTCTCCTTTATTTTGAAAACAGACTTGCATGTTTGTTTATAGGAATCTTTGATTTCTTCTTACCAGTTCATCCCACCCAACTCCACAAATAATTGACCTAAAAAGTAAATGTAGTCTCTGTATTTTTCTCTGCAACGGTTTGAAATATTTTACATTGCTGTATGTTTAAGTAACGATATGAAGGGGAAAAAAATGCACCCCTCCAAAACACCAAACTTTTTTCCTCCTGATTTTATTTATATAATAAATAAATAAATAGTAAATAAATAAATGATGGTTCAGATTTAGATTTTCTGATCTCAAAATAAATTTTAGTGCATCTAAGTATATATCATTTGAAGCTAATTTAAAAATATTTTGATTCATTTTCCTGTTCTTTTAATTGATGATAATGAATATCATCATCATGGGATTAAATTTAAGATTTTTACTTTTTCTTCTTAAACTGTTTGTGATTAAGAAGAAAACAGTGGAGAAGATAGTGAGAAAATACTGTAAGCAATAAAATTAACTAGTGTAACAATGACAATTTGTTTTGGTTTTATTTTAAAATTCTAATTTGACAAAATTTTTGACAAATGAAGCAAGGAAGGTTAGAGTGAAAGAAAATGCTCAGAATCAAGTCAAATCTCAGCATAAAAGTTACTAGCTGTCAGCATGAATGAAATGCACATGCTCTAAAATATGTGATTATCTATTGCCAAAACTCTTAAGAGTTTATGGGAAATACAGCAAAATGCAAGGAAGATTTCAGTTAAAGATAAGATCAATGAATGTTTATTTTGAATAATACTTCCCCTCCCCCAAACAAAAAGTTGCTATCGAGATTGAGGGCTGCAATAAAAAGTTAAATAAAATCTTTCCAGGTAATATCAAAGAAATAGTGAGGTTACATGCCCGAAACTATCTCTTACCCCAAATTTATGTAGTGAGGGTTCATTACTTTCAAACAGGGGGACTCATACTCTGTTTACTAGGGTATCACATGGAGTTCCTTTTCATTTACAGTATGTTTCTAAAGGTGAAAACAGCAGGAAAATGAAATTACTTCATTTACCAAAATTACAGCTTCTTTTGTACAAAACTTTAATCATTTTATATATGACAACCTTATGCTTAATGATTTTCAAATACTCTTCATAAAACATTATTTAGCAAAAGCATACTCTCCCACTGAGCACATTCCTGCTTTCAATGGCTGTGCTAATCTAGTTTGAATATATGCAGCATTTAATCTTAATTATGATGCTGAAGTCTATACAACGTTAATTATTCATTTCACATGCTCCCTCTACTTTATTGCAACTCCTAATTTGCTTAACAAAATGTAGCATTTAATTAGAACTGTGGAACTGTTGGGGCAAGGTAGTGTTGAGATTGTGTGTTATGGGTACACACAGCTTTGTATTTGTTTGGAAATGCACATGGGCGAGGGGCAGTTTTGGAGTTTTGAAATGGGAGAAGTCAAAGGTTTTTAATTCAGAAGATAAAATCCCCTAGTAGTTTCACTTATTCTCTTGTTTTATGGTTTCTTATAGTTGAATAGGAAAAATGGAAACACATACCAGTACCTGGTTATCCTTTTAATAATGGATGATGGTTGGATTGTAGGTAGTGTCTATGTATCTTTAAATATTAGGCAAAGAATACACACACAAACACTCAAAGAAAATGAGATTATCAGGCCATTTTTTTACCTATATGATACAGAATAGCAAAGTGAAATCTTTTATTCAATTAGTGATGACTGTATTTTTATTAAATTTTTGAGATGTAATAGAAAAATGTGTAACTGAATATTTCTAAGAAAACTTGAAAAAAAGATTTATGTGTATTTAAAGGTTAAATGCTTGGTATTTTTCAAAGTTTCTCTAATTTCTGTTATTTGTGGATCATAATATTACATAATTTTAATGCATATATTAAAATAATTATTTAAAAATTTAACAACAATTTGAAATTTAAAAGTACGGATAAATAACACTTTATATTCCTGCTTTAAAAGGAAATCATTATTTTCAGATATAAATAGGAAACTATTAAAAACATTTTTATGTCTCACCTATTGAGTTATAGCCACTAGAGGACCCTTTTTACACCTTTTAAAACAGTGTATACCCCAACTTAGAAGTCTGGGTATGAAGGCAAATATCTCTAAATTATGCTTTGGTTAAGTTGTTCACAAAGATACGGGATCATAAATGTTTTATATGCATGTACTTTAAATTTTGAGAAAGGTCTTTTAAAAACTAAAGTAAAGAAAAAAAGACTTCATAAAATCATAAAGATCCCTAACTTGATTTTGTATACTGAAACTTTGTATACAAAAATGAAGTTACAGTTGTGATGATATGGTTGTGAAATAGAATTTTAAAATGATAAATTGTACCTAGGCAGTTATTATTTTCCAAACTGATGGTCATCTATTTCCTCCCCACCCCCTAATCTAGATTTACTTATGGATTCGTAAAGATCTATAATATTCTAGTTATTCTTATTACTGCTTTTTTTTTTTTTAATTCAAATATATTTGGCAAATAAAGTAACAAAAAAAATCAGTTTGAGTTTAAAATGAATAGAATTTACATCTGTATTTCTCTGATTTGGGGGGGTTATACCAACTCCTGGAGTGGCCCTCAACATATCATAGGGTGTTATTATATTTATTAAATCTTTTTTTTTTGTAGCTCCTATTAATATATATTTTTTAATATTATTATATTTTATTGTTAAATTTAATGGGGTGACATTGGTTGGTAACAATCAGACAGTTTCCCAATGGACAACTCCACGTCACATCACCCATGCATCGCATTATGTGCCCAGCTCCCAGAATCAGGTCCCCCTCCAACCCGATATATCTGGTGCCCACTCCCCCCTCCCCACAGACCAGCACTGACCATCCTGTATAAAATAAAAACATACATACGTGCACACCCTCACACACTCGCGCACACACTCTCAAGCCGTCTCCATCGCCTTACCCAGTTTCATCTCTCCACTGCACTGTCT
>PVKE010040666.1:0-14489 GCA_004027555.1 Craseonycteris thonglongyai
AAATAAATAAATAAATAAATAAATAAATAAATAAATAAATAAATAAATAAATAAAAATATATTAAGAAAAAAAAAGATTTATTTTATTGTTCTTGACAAAGAGAGACAAAGACAGAGAGACACAGAGAAGGGGGAGGGCCCAGAGCAGTCTCAATAGTGGCATGTCATTAGTTGTTTTTTTTTTGACACAGTTTCAATCCACACAGGCGAGTGTGGGGCTGCACAGGGCTGGGACAGGGCTGGGACCTCCTACACAGGAGGCATACCCCCATGAGCCAGGGGCCAAACTGGGGGCCTTCTACATGGAAGCTCACCCTTGCAGGAGCCAAACTGTCCCCCTTCCCCTCATATGGGAAGTGCACCACAGTTCAGCACATGAGTCCGCACAGGCCGGGACTGGGCCTGGGACTGGGACTCGATCCCTGGACCTCGGGACTGCAAAGTGAATGCTCAACCTGCTGAGCCAACCCTGCATACCCAGTTAACATTTGAAAACATAGCCCTGGTCATTTCACACCTTTGCCTCCACCATGGTATAAAGCCTCTGTTGGCTACAAAATATAGTCCAAACTTATTATTGCCTAACACACATAACCCTGCCCAAACTTTCCAAACCATTCCTCTTGCATATGCCATCACTCTCAACATCTCTATTTACCAAGCTTACTCTTGGGCCATACTTTAAACACTTGCCATGCTACAAACCCAGAGACAGTATCTTTCCTCTGTGTTTTTGCAATTTTCTAGATGAACTGTTCTTCTTCCCTTTTCTGCATTACAACCACTAATCATCTTTAAGTCATGAAATGTGGACTCAAGTCAGATAGCACCGTGTTTGAATGCCCATTTCATACTTCTGATTAGCTGTGTGACATTGTACAAGTTATGTCTTTCTCCCCCATGCTGCCATGCAAAACAAACAGACTAAAAAACTAAAAACAAAAACAAACAACAAACAAAAACCCCAACCCAACAACCAGTTCTTGTGTTCTGCTCAGATGAAACATAAAAGCAAATAGAGGCAATTATATGTTTAGAGTCATAATCAAAGAGGAGAAAATTACGTGTAGTTGGAGATTATTACTTACAGTACGATGTGGGATAGTATTCCATATTTCAGGTTTCTACCAACTTTTTCATACCACAAAGTGGTAGCATCATAAGTATTTGCAGAGCTTAAGGAACGTGATTTTACTACTACAGGTCAGTTGTAATTAGCTTTTCTGGTGGATAGGTGAATGCCCTCTAGCCAAATACTGTGCCACTAGGAATGCACCTGTAGTTGAAATTGAGCTTCTTACTTAGTAAGAAGGTGTTAAAAGGATCCTATTATGAGATCTGGGCTTTGGCTGGGTGAACTTAGGAGGGTCTATGGAAGTGACAGTTTGCTTTATGTTGGGTGCTGTCAAAGAAAAGCAGAGCAATTCTTTAATTAGTTATCTTAATCAATCTCATCGATAGGAAGGGCAGAATAAAGCAAAGATAAAGAAGAGCAGTCACTTGGATTAACCAGGAGAGGGGCATGTTTGGTTTTTTGTGGGTTGCACAGTGATTTGTGTTTTTCTGTACTCAAACTTATGAAGTAGCCTGGTTTTTGTCTCCGTTTATCATGGACAGAGTGAGCACATCTGATATTGGAGTCTGATAGATGGTTTATGTCCAACAGAATAGCATGGCCTTGCTTGAATGCCAGGCCAGCTTCAAACAACACGGAAGCATAGTTGCAACTGTCAGATCAGTTTCCAGATGTCCAGACCGAATTTTTTCTTTCCCATGAGATGGAAAAATGAGAGGTCATATAAAAAGTACTTCTGTAGTTTGAGGCCTTTTTGGGTCCTCTGTATAGGGATCAACTAGAAACATAATCCCTCTTCTGGAATTTTCTGGGTAAGACTCTAACTTACAGTTGATTGAAGGCAGTTAAGTAGGGACAGAAAGTTGAGACAAGTTTTACCCTCAGAGAATGAGAGACTACTTTGTTCTAAGAGTTGCCAGAATGTGACAACCTGGAGGATCCATAGTAAGAGTCCACTGACTCTCCGTCTACCCTCATCTGTGTATTTCTTGGTGGGTCTCTACATCTGGGTCTCTGTGGATGACTCTAAGCTTCCAGGTAGGCATGCTTCTGTTCCTTGGTGTCATCATCAATGCTAGCTTACCTCCTCTGTGTCATGTCTTGCTCTGCCTTTGATAATATCAAATTTGTTATAATATATTTAAGACACAAAATTCTAAAGAAAAATATAGCAATATTAACATGCCCACTACTCCTTAAAAATAACATCTTGACAAGCCAGATTTCCTTCTATAACCCTCTCTGATCACCCCAACCTCTATCCTACCCAGAGGTAACCATTATCCTGAACTTGGTGTTTCCTTCTCATACATTTATTTACGCTTTTATACATATTTACATACCAAAAAGCAATGCACTGTGCTTTTCTGAATAGTTTTACATTTCATTGAAAGAGTTGTGTATATATTGTTCAACTCATCTTTTGTTCAACATATTTGTGAGATTCATCCAGGTTGAGGCACATAGCTATTATTCACCCATTTTCTTTATTAGATATCAATCCTTTTTAGGAATATGCTCTAATTTATTACTGATTTTCTTGTGTTGAACATTATGATTGTTGGGGCTTTTTGTTGTTGTTGGAAACAGTATTGCTATGAATATTTTTATACACATTTCCTGCTGTACAGGTGGGTGAAATTCTCTAGAATTTATATGTAGGAGTGGAATTTCTGAGTCATAGAGTATGTTTGCAACCTTGATTCTCTAAACTGATCACATCAATTTATCCACCCACAGCAGTGTAGGAAGATTCTCAGCCTCCATATTCTTCCACTATTTATTATTGGACTGAAAATTTTTATGACGAAGTAGAATGCTTTCATTTTGACTTTCATTTATATTTTTCTATTTTCTGTCTAAATTAGGCATCTGTTTACATGGTATTTGTCATTCAAGTGGTACTGGTCACCTGAATTGGCTGCTCATACCATTTGCTGCTTCTTCTCTATTTGGTTGTTTGCCTTTTTATTGATTGGATGAGTTCTTTGCACGCATGGCATATATTGTTTTTGTTGGTTCTATGGTTGTTAAGTGTCACCTGGTAATCTGTGAGTTATCTTCCTATTCTTTATGGTAATTTTGAAGAATAAAATTTTTCAACTTTAATATAGCCAGATTGTTTCAGTTTTTGTACTATACCTTTACCTCTTTGTTGCAGAATTTAATACATTTACATTCAAAGTAATTATTGGTAGTTAAGGAATTACTAATGCCATCTTATCAATTATTTCCTGGCTGTTTTGTAGTTCCCTTGTTTTTTTTCCTTCACCTTCTGCTGTCTTCTTTTGAGAATTGCTGACTCACAGAGAAATGGTATGTGAGTATTCCCTTCTCATCTTTTGTGTGTTTACTATAGATTGTGCCTTCTGCTGGTGCCTGCATTTGAGGAAGTAGGTACCTCTTGCTGTCTTTACATACTGGCTTTGGTAGGAAAGCCCTTTACTAGTCAGCCCATCCAGAGATTCTGGGTGGGCTGCCTGGTGGTGTCACTGGTAAGCTTGCTGTTGGAGTTCTTGGGTAGACATTTCTAGTGCCTGGGTCTGTGAGGCTTAGCTCGGTGCATGGTCTGCTAGGTAGGGCCTAGAACCTGGGTCTGTGGAGACCAATCAGACTCCAGGCACTCTTGGGGTGAGTTGGTGCTTGGGGTCCATAGGGACCATCCCCATTCTGGGGCAGGCTGAGAGCCTGGGTCCACAGGAGCTGGTCTGGATGCTGGCACTGCTACTGGCACTGGTCTGGTGTTATGGCAAGCTGGGAGCCTGTATCTATAGAATGCAGCTAAGAGGCTGGCTCCATAGGAACTGGCCTAGTCTGGGGAAGTCCAGATCCTGGCACATGGGATCCAGCCTGGCATCAGGGCAGGTGTGGGCCTGGGGCTGCAGGAGCCGTCTGGTACTCAGGTGGGTTGATGGGAAGAAAAAAGTTAATTAAAAATATTATTTAAGGCATGTACATCTCTGATTTCCACCTTTAAAAATTTCTAAAGCAATTTGTTCCTTAATTTGAGACTTTAAAACACAAGGATAAAAGATTGATTTAGAATGATGGAAACTTTCTTTTTAGAATTAAAGTTTTGTGGAATTTGATTTGTGACATTCACCTTGAGACCAAATTCTATATTAAAAAGGTGTTAAATCAGAGTCAAGACATGAATGGGGGTAAGAGGGCTTTCCAGAACACTGGAAATCTAAAGGCAGAGACATTATACAGGGTATTTGGAAAATAACTCTAATTTCTGTGTTCAGAGGAGAGCATAGCTTGATGATGCTAAAGTTTAAGAACAAGGGACTCTGCTATAATTACTGAAATAGAAATGCACAGATATTTGCTATTACCGGTAGTCCTTTCTGAAAAGAGAAGCCCAGAGTATAAGATGGTGTTAAGATAACAAGACTTGAATTTATTACATTTGGGGAGATCCCAGTTTATGAGGACAAAGTGACTAGTAACTGGATGTCATAGGAGGACTGAGGTTCCCCACAGTTAGAAAGGCTGCAGCTGCTCCTGTCCTGTACTGCCACCTACATTTGATATGTTTTGTATTATTGCTTAAACAAATTGGAAGTTTAATCTAAACTTATGTAATCTGCAATCTATGAGAAAAGCTACAGAGATTTATCTAGCATTTTATACTCATAAGCAAGCTCTAACTACTATAAATAAAATATAGTTCTGTACTTTTATACTATGAGATTGAGTTCAAGTGTCTCTTGTAAATAATTGGTGAAACCCCGAGTGAGCAGTGTGGGGAAATGAATTTTATGTTTTCTGATGTGGTTAGTATTTGTTTCCTGTTGCTATTTAGACACTGCTGTGTAATCCAGGGCTAGTATTTGTATTTCATGCTGTATTTCTTCTGTTTTGAATAGTCTAAGTAAACCTCTAACTAACTTAATTTTTAAAAAGAACTATGTGTTAGCTTATGCAGCTGGAAAGTCCATGAACAAATAAGACACAGTGGTGGCTGGATCTGAGTGCTCAGATAAGCTTGCCCAACAATTCCCTCTTCTTCCTTTCTCCTTTCATTTGTCTTCTTCTTCCCTCTTTTCTTCTCCTCTTTTTCTCTTTTCTTCCTTCTTTTGTATATTTACTCCCTTTTCCTCATGTAGATTTCATTTTTATGAGCTCCTTTTCTCTTGTGGCAGCAATGATAGTGACCAGAAACTCAAAATTTAGATCATACTGAAAGCTCTCAACTCCAGAACCAAACTGATGTTCTCTCTTCAGTGACAAGCCTTAGAGATGCTCTGATGATCTAATAACCATGGTAGTCAATTATGTGAAGTGGTCTTTTTGGCCAGGCTCAGGACTGATGACCACTACTGTGGGAAGGTGGGAGGCAAAGTCAACCCCACCCAAACTACCAGGAAGGTGTTCCTCAAAGCCAAGTGGAGATATTTTATAAGAAGGTAGAAGGTCAAACGAAATCAAAAACAAATTCAGCTGACCCTTGAACGATACAAATTTGAATTCTATGGGTGCATTTACAAGTATACACAGATTTTATTCAATAAATATAAAATCAGCTCTCTTTGTCCTCAGGTCTAGCATCTGTGACTTAACCAAATGCAGATTAAAAATAGTATTTTCAGTCTGCAGTTAGGAATATGGAAATGTGGAGGGCTGACTGTATGCATTGTTCTATACCGCTTTATATAAGGAACTTGAACATCCCAGGACTTTGGTATATGTGGGGATCCTGGAACAAGATGACTGTAATTAAGTTTTGGGGGCGTCAAAAGTTATATGCAGATTTTCAACTACTTAGGGTTTTGGTGCCCCAAACTCTTGTGTTGTTTAGAGGTCAACTGTAATTGCACAGATAACCTACATAATTCTCTATGTCCCATACTCTGCTGGAATAGCTTTTATATCAGGACCCTTATCAAATATGCAGCTTTCAGCATCTTGGTCTGCTGTATTTGTTTAAAGTTCAGATTTAAAATATTGTCTTCATCAATACTTTCCCCATTATTTTGCATAATGTTGTGCTATAAATATGTCTCTGACTGCATAGAAGTTAAGAAGGGCATTTCTCCTATAATGTACTTTGCAGAAATATCTGCTGATAATTACTGTGAATGACATTTTCCTCTCTCCATTTGTGGGCAGTGCAGTTTGCTGGGTGCATCTCTAGTTAACTATTTCCTAGCCTTTGATTTAAGGTAGATGCAGCTTGAAGACGAGTGAGCTCTTTGCTAATAATTGACTGGAGGCAAGTTACAATCATTTCAAGTTGCCAGAATTTGGCTTTTTGCATAATCTGGTTCAAATTTTATGCCCTTGTCATGTCTCCATTTAGAGACATTTTTAATTAGTATTAGTCACAGCAATTACTGGCAATTCACTTTTTCAATTGATTTCTGTTGCTTATGAAGCACCTCATTAAATGCCACTACAGTTTAGTTTCCCAATTCTGAGAGTTGGCATAAACAAGCACCTCTGCATGAGCAGTGCATAATGAGGGCATCACTAATTTCTGGTCGTATTTATTTCTGGGCCAGAATTCAATCAGTGATACCTACACCTGCACAGGTTGTAAATTTTGATCATCTTTCTTCAAATTGAAATACAGTTTATTCTGATTGTTGATGCAACGAGTCTTATTGTTAATATCTGACAAAGTTAGAAATGAAAACACTGTGGTTTCTCCTTTAACATGTCTGAGAAATAAAAGCCCAGTGTGTGTGTGAATCGGTGGCAACATGGTCATGCACAGTAAGTAGACTGCTATTTAGGGCTGAGACAAATGGGCCCACTGAGGTGGTGAGAATGAGGTGGAAGAACTAGGAGTCTGATCAGTGTCCCTGCCTTACTGGATTGCTCCCTTGGCCTCTAGGTCCTGCTGCTCTTCTGTGCATGGAGTAAGATGTAAGCCTTTGGAGAAAAAGGTGAATTTTACAGTTAAGCCAAACTGCCTTATTGCTTATCCTTTCATGTCTTCCATCCTGTGGGCTATAGTAGCACTTGTAGTTCTAATAATATTAACCTTTTTGTTTATTAGAAATAGAATTTTGATTAAATAAATTTTCTGATTCTGTTATTTGGTATAACTCATATGATACACAGAAAATTTCTAGAAGCTTAAATCTTCTTCCAGGTTATCTTGAGAAAACTACCCTTAAGTATTTGATAAGAACCTTTTCCTTCATGTTTTTTTCTCTTTCTCTCTTACACACATGTACGTGCACACACACACACACACACACACACTTTTACATAAATGGAATGATAAATGCTGATTTTGCCACCAGTATCTAAAAATACTATAAACCTATTTATTGAATTCATCTATTAAATTTTTAAGATAAAAATCACTTTTTATAGATTCAGAAAGTATTATTTGTGCTATGATTGAATTTTATTTATTAATTTTTTAATGAATTGTCATATGTCTATTTCAGTAGTTTATTTTCCTAAGAATTTTTTGCTCTGGATTGTCTACATAGTCTTCCTCTCTCTAGCTGCATTTTGAGTCTGGTCATTTTTCTTTGTGTCATTCAATGAGCCTCAGGTAAACACAGTTCCATCAGTCACACTGGTGATACTTACTAAACCTTGCAGAAAGTGTGTCTCAGGGTGGCTGCCTACTGAACTCTACCAGCCATACTAGCTGTCATTCTCCTTTCCAGACATCTGGCATGTGCCCCTTTGTTTTCCTTATCAGCTGTAAAGGCCTGTGTTCTCCCAGCCTTATGGGTATAGAGGATTCAACCTGCTTGTTTTTCTCCCAGTTGCTCTGAAGTGCCACAGAGACCAGAATAACTTTAGAATGTTCATGTGGATGAGCTCTGCCTTTCCTCTCTGGAGTCTTTAGAGCTTGTGGGATTAAGTTCTTTCCAAGGAACTCTTGCTGGTCCTCCAGGTCTCTCTTGCATTAGGGCCCAGTCTTTCATTCAGCACAGAGGTAAAAAGTTCCATACAGCTCTGTACATTTGGATCCTGTAGTTTACTCCTTCCAAGCCATACTCTATCTTCATCTTGAGCAGCAGCCTGCCTCAGGAGAAACAATCTATTGGAGTTGTCCTGGGAGGGTGGCTGGTACTTTTCAGGTCTCCACTGCCCCCAGAATCCTCCCCACCTCCATCTCCAGTAATATAGGGAGAGTGTTTTCTTGTTTAACTCTTACAATAACTCTCTGAGAAAATTATTTTTATCATCACCAATTTAGTTAGTTCTTGCAGAACTAAGTTTTTGCAGAAGTTATGAATCTTCTGCAAGAGAATGTTGAACACAAGATGTAAATGCTGAAGGAAGTGAAAAAGATTAACAGGAACAGAAGACATTCCTTCATTTCAGAAGCTGAATTGAAGTGCCACCATGTTATGCCATTTCATTAGAAGTACAATCTGTATGTCCAGTGTTTACTCCCTGAAAGAAGATAGTAGGTGAAATTGCAAAGTAGTTTTAAGGAGCTCAGAGTACTCTGTGGAGGCATTCTAGCTAGAAGTTCTCTTTTTTCTTTCTTGTGTTTTTCCTTCATCGACCTCTCCCTAAAAGTAGGAATGTATCATCATTCTCTTCTTTGCATCCTAATGAATTTCTTTCTTACTAAATTATTTAATGCTGTGCAATTATCCTCAATGCACCATCAGGAGCAGCTGCTACTGTCATTCAAAGTCTGGCTTGAGAATGGACTCTGTGTCATCCTTCAGGTGTGGTCTCACTCAATCATTCAGTTTCCCTGAGCATTAGTTTCAGAAATGGTGAAGGTAGACCTGTACATTCCAGTTCTACTATGAGGAACAAGTGGGAGTCCATATGTAAAATCCTTTTGAAAACTCCTGCCAAAACCCCTCCAATAACCTGAACTTCACTTTGAAAAACAAAATCCAACTGATGCAAGAACAGTTGTGAATGGTAGCATCTGATGTTCGTGGTCTCAGGAACTCGAAGAATGAGAACGCGGACTCCACAGGAAAGGCGAAGCAGCAAAGTTTATTAAGAAAGGAAAGGAGTAAAAGCTCTCAAAATGAGAGGAGACATCTGAAAATGAAATGCTCACTGAAAGGAGGAAAGCTCTCTGAGGAGATGGGGCACCCAAAAGTGGAATGCCCGCTGAAAAGAAGAAAGCTACTGTTTTTATCTTGCAGAAGGGGGAAAGGGTCCAGGTATTATCAGCCTTGGCGTCTTTTGTATTATTACTTTTTTAGTATCTGGTGCCTTCCTCCCAAAGTTACATTTATATTCCTTAGAGGTTGGCATCTGGAACCCAAGGCTTACATTTGTATTTCTTAGGTATGGACATCAGGTTCATTGAGGCCTTCCCTGACAACCTAATTTTTGCTAAATATCCTGCATCACAACCTCCCAACTATGTTCTATAAAGTATCTGGTGACCAGATCATAGCTTATTTTTCCACTTCTTGCTCCACAGCCATCTACACCACTTTCTATTCTTTGACTACACCAAGCAGATACCACTTATGTTCACTTGTTGGATGATCACTTTTGTATGCATTATATATACAAATCATTTCCTCCTGAACATCTCAGGATGATGATCCATGGCTCAAACCAAATCAACTCCAGGCCACATACAAACATGTTTTTGGCAACAGAAGCTTGTTTTGCACTTAAAGACCAAGAAAGCACAATGTCACCCATGTCTTCCTGGAACAATTAGTTTCTCATCTCTAAAATGAAGAGATGCTCTCCAAAAATGCCTTTCCAACTTCAAGTCCATGATTCCAATTCATTTTTGAGGGATAGTAATCTCTCCTTAATGTTGTATTAATTCTAAGCAGTATGGAACTAGGGGATAATATTACACAGTGAATTAATTCTACAGGTCATTTCTTTTTAATGAGTTGACTGAGGCAACCACAATGCCTTGAATTTAACCTCACAGTTGTGGTAATGCTCACCCTATCATATTCTCTATCTTTAGGGGAACTTCACAGCTCAGAGAAATCAATAACAAAGAGTTTATCTGCGACTAATCTCCTCCTTGGGAGTGAAAATAGATATGCCCACTGGGAGAGGATTTTGTTAATGCTAATAGTTTCTTCACAGTTGTAACTTCTCTTTTTCCTTGATGGGTCTCTGACCTTTGACTGACTTTGCTTTCTTCCTGGCATCAGCATTTGGGATTTTTTTTTTTCCTTTTTCCCTTTAGACATTAGAACAGCCTTGGGTCAGTCCTGAGCATAATGGCCTCCTGCCTGATCAGTTGCAGAATCTCTGAGTAAGAACCCATCTCATTCTTAATCATTTTCTTGCCTGGAAGCACCAGGGTTTTGTTTTGTTTTGTTTTTGTTTTTTGTTCTTTTAAAGATATTCTAACATAAAAGAAGCTTGGCTTGAGATAACAAAAATCTGGGTTCATTGACTATTTCTGTGATATTGAGCAACTAGCTCAATTTTCTTGAATCTTAGTTTCCAATTTTAAAAAATCTTGTAGGTATTATAAAGTTGAGTATTCTGCCTTTTCTTTCTAGTGCCTGGTAAGAATCCAGTGATTTTGGATTCCCTGTTTCTTATGCCTCCATCCTCCTTTTAATCATGAATTCTTTGAACTTTTACCTCACATTACATTTGTCTTTATTTTCAAATAGAATACTCTAATTCAACCAAAACAATTGCAATCCTTAATTATAGTCTTTAATTTAGGCTATTTCTAAGTCTGAAGACTGGATATACAATAAAAAGGATATTTTATTTAAAAGGAAAATATTGCTATTCATAATCCCAAACTTAACTTATAATTTATAAATATTTTGGGGTTAATCTATTATTTCTAATAGGTCTCCTATGAAAATGAATTTGAGGAGGGTTGACTGTAAGATTTGCTCTCAGACAAAATAAAATGGCTATGATCTACTAAGAGTCAATGTAATAGATGGACAAGAGCCAAGATACTGGTGCTGAATGACTAGGGTTCAAATCCTGGTTCTATTGCATTTTTGGTGTGACATTGGAAAAGTTACTTAACTGCTGGGCCTCAGTTTTTTCATATGTCTATAGTAGAAATTAAAAAAATAGTATTTTATTAATTATTATGAAGATCAAGTGTGTGTGAACATATAATACAAGAGTCCTAAAACATAGTGTTAGCTGTTATCATAATCATCATTATTATCATCATCATTATTATTGCCATCATCATCATTGTTCCAATCACTATTTCTAGTTTATGATTCCCACTGCAATTGATAAAAACATAGTGGATTGAGCAATATAGAAGGTTATTTCTGGTTCACATAACAATCCAAGATGGTAGATAGTCACAGGAGAAGAAAATTTCTGCTCTAGGAGGTTGTTCAAAGACCCAGATTTTATTTATTTTTGATGATCTCTTATCACCTAGAGCACAGGGACTGGTAAACTTTATCTGTAAAGAGCTAATGATAACCTTAGCCTTTGCAAGTCATATGTGGTTTTTTTTTGCCTATCATTACTCAAACTTTGCTGTTGCCATGATGATTTATGAATGGCTAGATATGGCTATATTGTTAATTACCCTGTCCCTACATAGTGCTCTCATATGATGAGTGGTAACTCTCTGTTGCCATAGCCATTTCATTCTATGGGACTAAGACAGGAAGAAGCATGGGGGTAACCTCCTCCTTTTAAGGACATCATTTTGAATTTGCCCACTTCAATTGTCACGGTCCCATCCGTTAGAACCTAGTCACATGACCATTCTTGGTTGCAGGGCCAGCTGGAGTATATGGCTGAGTTATTATATCTCTAACTAAAACTTGAGAGGTTCTTCTACCAGAGCAGAAAGGAAGAATTGATAATGACAGACAATCATTTCTGCCATATGTTTGACAAACATAATAATAGAAATATACATTTTCTTAGAGAAAAATATAATGAGATACATATATATTGGATATTAGCCCCTTATCAGAAGTGTTGTTTACAAATATCTTTTCCCATTCAGTTGGTTGCCTCTTTGTTTTGTTAATGGATTCTTTTGCTGTATAGAAGCCTTTTCGTTTGATATAGTCCTATTCATTTATTTTTGGCTTTACTTGTCTTTCCTTTAAGGTCAAATTAATAAAATCTTTAAATCCATGGTCCATAAATTTAGTACCTATGCTTTTGTTTATACAATTTATTGTTTCAGGTCTTATATTTAGGTCTTTGATCCATTTTTGAGTTAATTTTGATGTATGGTGACAAGTAGCAGTCTAATTTCATTGTCTTACATGTGGCTTTCAAATTTTCCCAGCACCATTTATTGAAGAGTTTTATTTTCTCTATTGTATGTTTTTGGCTCCTTTGTCAAAAATTATCTGCCCATATATATGTAGGTTTATTTGTGGGTTTTTAATTCTATTTCATTGGGCTATGTGTTTGTAAGGGGCTACAATCCAAAATATATTTTAAAACTTACACAACTCAAGAACAAATAAACAAACAGTTTAATTAAATAATGGGCAGCAGACCTAAACAGACACTTCTCCGAAGAAGACATACAAATGGCCAACTGACAATGAAAAAAAAACGCTCAACTTCACTAGGGAAATGCACATCAAAACCACAATGAGATACCACCTCATACTTGTTAGAATGGCTACTATCAACAAGACAAGTAAGCACAAGTGTTGGAAAGGCTGTGGAATAAAAAGAAACCTCATATACTGCTGGTGGGAATGTAAATTAGTACAGTCACTATGGAAAACAATATGAAGTTTTCTCAAAAAATTAAGACTAGAGTTACCATATGACCCACCAATTCCTCTTCTGGGTATCTATGCAAAAAAAAAAGGAAAACAAAACACCTGGACAACACACGATTCCTATGTTCATTGCAGCATTATTCATGGTGGCAAAACATGGAAACAAAGTGTGCTTTGATAAATGACTGGGTAAAGAAGTTGTGATACAATGGAATATTGCTCAGATACAATAAAAGATGAAATACTGCCATTTGCAACAACATGGATGGATCTTGAGAATATCATGCTAAGTGAAATAAGTCAGAAAAAGTTCAGAGCAATATGATTTCACTCATATGTGGGATATAAAACTGAAAGCAACAAATGAATAAGACATACAAAAAAGGGGATGCCAGGACAGGTCAGCAGGTGCTTGCCTTGTAACCTCAGGCCCAGGGGCTGAGTCCTGGCTCTGGCCCTGGCCCATGCAAACCCACATGCTGAACTGTGGCACAACTGGGTTGAAGGTTCTCGCCTCCCATGAGGGAGGCCCCCCAGTTCAGTTCCACCCTGCATGGTCCCATATCCACCTGTGCAGAATGAAATTATGTCAAAAAAACCTAATGATGTACAGCTGTGGAGACTTCTCTGGGCCCATTACCCTCTTCTCTCTGTCTCCCTCTTCCTCTCTCTCTTTCTCACCTTCTCTCAAACAATAAAATAAATCTTAAACAAAACAAAACAAAAAAACAAACAAAAAACCTCATAGACACAGACAATCTTTAGTGGTTATCAAAGGGTGAGGAGGAAGAAGTGGTGGGAAAAGAGGGTAAAGAGGGTCAAATATACAGTGATGAAAGGAGAACTGACTTTGGGTGGTAAATACACAGTGGACTAAATAAATAGATGATGTATTATAGAATTGCATGCTTGAAACCTATAAATTTTATTAACCAGTGTCACCCCAATAAATTTAATTAAAGAAAAAAACAGGAATCAAGAAGTAATGAGCAGTGTGGTTCTTTACAGAGTATGATACACAAATCATGTTCATATCCCTTGTAAAATACATTTAAACTCTTCCACAAAATAAGCAAGGCTTATTATTATTATTTTTTTATTTTTATTTTTTTTAATATTATGCTATTTTATTGTTAAATTTAATGGGGTGACATTGGTTGGTAACAATTAGATAGTTTCCCGATGTACAACTCATCACACCACCCATGCATCCCATTATGTGCCCAGCTCCCAGAATCAGGTCCCCCTCCAACCCCATATATCTGGTGCCCACTCCCCCCTCCCCCCTCCTCCTTCCTCTCCAGGTAAACAACAAACCATTGAGTGTGTCCATAATGCTGGTACCCTCTCCCACCTCTGCTCTCTCTCTCCTTCCCTCCTCCTCCCCTTCCCTCAGGCAATCACCAAGCTATTGAGTGTGTCCATAGGTCTCTGTGTCTTTGTAACTTTCAGTTTTATATTCCACCTATTAGTGAGGTCATATTTTTCTGGATTCTTTCAGTCTGACTTATTTCGCTTAATAAGATGGTCTCTAGGTCCATCCATGTTGTCACAAATGACTGTATTTCATCATTTCTTATCGCTGAGTAGTATTCCATTGTGTAAATGTACCACATCTTCTTTATCCAATCATCTATCGAAGGGCATTTTGGTTGTTTCCATGTTCTGGCCACTGTGAACAGTGCTGCGATGAACATGCGGGTACAAACATCTTTATTTATTTTATTTTATTTTTTTATATTTCCACATTTCACTTTTTGTCTTTTTTTTTTTTTTTT
>PVKE010040668.1:0-14490 GCA_004027555.1 Craseonycteris thonglongyai
TTTAACAATGGAAAAAGAACTAAAGAAAGCTAAAAAAAAAATAATAATAGTGAAGAAGGAGGCATACCATAGACATACAGTAGATAAGTTTCATCACATTTATACATTTTGGAGTAATATAAAGAATCCTATTTCCTCGGAGGAGTAAGATCAACAGAGGTACATGACTGTTAATCAGTTAGATGTGGTTTGTTTTATTTCAACTGTTCAATGGGAGAGTTAAAATTATCAATGTCCAAATACCAAGAGGTACACCTTCTAAGAGGAATTGTGATCTTCAGCCCATTGGACTCATAAGATGACCTATGACATCCTTAGAAATATCATGGTGAAAGCTTCTGATTTGACTATGTTTAAGTGGCGCCATGATTAACAAACCTCACCTGAGTATTTTGGGAAAAAGGGCTTGATAATTAAGATAAACACCTTGCCTAGAGCAATGTGACAGCTTTGTAGCTTCTTATAAATAAGTGCGTGTACGAGTGAATTTCATGCACACCCAAAAGACAAATGTTCTTATGAGAAATCTGAGCTGCTATCTGCATGATAGCAAATGACAGAAAGAGTGTATAAAAGTCAACAGAACTCCAAAAATCATTTGGAGGGAGATATCATCAAGAAGGCAACATGAAAAGAACTCCTGAAACCTCTCATGGAAAGAACAACAAATTGAACAACTAAAATCCAACCAGAGGATCCCTAAGCAACACACAGCTTTGACTCATTGAAGGAAAACACATAAAGCTTCAGAAAGGAAGGCGAGTGAGGGAGAAGGAAAGAGAACAGTGCAGACTGTTCATGTAGCGGACCGCAATACAGAGACCTAACCAGTGACTGACAGAGAGACCAACCCATAAACTGGAAGAGGAGAAACTGAGGCGGGAATCTGGGAGCACTGACTGAGGTGCAGAACTACACTGGGCAGATTAGAGTCCAAAAACAGCAAAAGCAGAGGTGTGGGTGGCCATAGAGAGGGGCCAAAGGCAGAAGCAGGATTCAGGCTGCTGTAGCATGATACAGTGGCAGGAGCATGGGCAGAGTGACCATAGAGTGGCATGGGCAGATATAGCATGATGAGGGAGTCTGAACTGTGCCATTGACAGCAACCAAAGCACAGTGTGAGAGGCTGGAGCAAAGGGCCAGCTGCTGGACCATAAGTAGGTGACTGGAACGCAGGGCTCCTGGAGCAAATGGCTGGCAGCTGGAGGAGGAAGGGGGCAACTAAAGCATGTTTCCACAACCAGAGCACTGACAGCAGAACTGTGCTGGACATTGAAGCATGGAGTGACTCTCCATGAGGTACAGTCCCTGCCCAAAGTCTGCACAGCTTTAGACGCAGAGTCTGACTGCTTCCCCTTGCTTTCTCCTAGGCTTGCCTCCCCCAAGTGCTGCCCAGTGCCTCATTCAGTCAACTGCTGCTGAGAAGCCATAATTACCCTGTGACACTAACAGACTTTCCCAAGAAATTCTGCTTCTACCCTTCCAACTGTAGCAGGCAGAAGGATCCAGGAAAGAAAACTGTGAAGCAGAGGAGTGGAAGCTTCTGACTGCAATAGGATCTTGGAGGCATCATCTTCCCAAACAGGAGGCACACAAAGACCAAGATGACCGAGTCAAAGAGAAGCCCACCTTCTAGGAAGTGTCATACTGTGAGAAAACCAAATAACCAAGAGAAAATACTGTAAGACACTGCAGAAACACCAGCTAGGAAGTAAAAGAAAGATCTCTTTACATATACAAAGAATAAAGTTCTTATAGCCATGAAGAGAAACACCCCAAAAGCAATGAATACCCTAGGAAACAAAGGTGCAGGAAACAGAAATTCTACAAGCCAGGAAGGACTGAAGTTAAGTATTCAAAATATTAAAAGAGATCAACTACCAGCCACAAATCATCTACCCAGCAAAGTTATCCTGTAGACACGAAGTAGGAATAAAGACCTTTTCAGATACACAGAAGAATATGAAAAATCTCCAGAAAAGAACTTAAAGATAAGAAAATATATGACCTAAATGACACAATACTCAAGACTGCCATTCTGAAAGCACTCACAGAGATCAAAGAAAATTGGTGAAGTACACATAGGGAGCTAAATGATCTCAGAAAGGAAATCTATAAACCTAGGAAAACTTGAACAAACAACTTGAAACTGTAAAAAAGAACCAAATGGAAATTCTAGAGAACAACACAATAAAAGAAAGAAAAAATAAAATAGCACAGGAAGCAGAGCCGACCAAATGGAGGAAAGAATTAGTGAAATCAAAGACAGAAATATGAAAATGTCACAGAAGGAAGAAGAGAGAAAACTGAGAGTTAAAGGAAATGAAAGGTCTCTACAAAAAATATTGGACTTCATCAGAAAGAGTAACATAAGAATGAAAGGCATTCCAGAGGGAGCAGAATAAGGGATAGGCACCCAGAATTTGCTCAGACAAATAGTAGATAAGAACCTCCTGAATACAGAAAAAACTGGAACCTCAAATCCAAGACAGAAACACACCCTTAGCTACTTGAATCCTAGCAGACTTTCTCCAAGGCAAATTACACTGAAGATGTCAAAAGTCAAAGAGAGAATTCTCAAGGCAGCCAGAAAAAAGAACACCACACCCTCTAAAGAAAAGAAAAGACTTCTCAACAGAAATTCTACAAGCCAGGAAGGACTGAAGTTAAGTATTCAAAATATTAAAAGAGATCAACTACCAGCCACAAATCATCTACCCAGCAAAGTTATCCTGTAGACATGAAGTAGGAATAAAGACCTTTTCAGATACACAGAAGTTGAGGGAATTCTCCAGCACAAGGTTGCCATTTCAAGAAATACTGAAGGAGGCCATAGGACCTGAAACAAAAAGTAAAAATAAATAGATAAACTGAGAAAATAAAAACATAAAATGGAGAGTAAGTAAAGCTCTAAACTTCAAGATTAGAAGCATTCTCTTTTTTTTAATTTGTTAATCTTTTTTTTTAAGATTTATTTTATTGTTCCATAGATGAAAGAGGGAGGGAAACAGGGGGTGGGGGGTGGTGAGAGAGAAGGGTAGAGGGCCAAGAGCAATCTACATAATTGTACATCATTAGTTATGATATAGTTTCATTCACACAGGTGGATGTGGAACATGATGGGCAGAAACTTAACTAGCGGCCTCCTGCATGGGAGGCAAGAATTTTTGCCGCCATCCTCATGGTTACCAAATTGCACTACAGTTCAACAGATAGGTATGCATGTGCTGGGACCAGGATTCAGACCTCAGGGTTGCAAGGCAAGTGCTCAACCTGTTCAGCTATTGTGGCTTCCCCACGAAGCATTCTTAAGAAAAGAAAACACTGCATATATGAAACTCCCTTTTACATAAACTACATGGTTACCATTCAAAAAAATTTATAACTGAGACACATAACAAAAAATGAGAGAAAACAGAGGAAAAAATCATAAGCATTATCAAACTAAAATAACTGAAAGAAATAAAATAGCAAAGAAGCAACCAACCAACCAACCAAACAAACAAACAAAAAACACTACCAGGAAACAAAAGATAAAATGGCTATAAGAAACCCTCATCCATCAATCATCACCCTAAATGTAAATGGACTGAACCCACTAATAAAAACACACAGAGTAGCAAATTGGGTTAAAAAGCAAAACCCAACCTTATACTGCCTTCAAAAGACACACCTCACCCACAAGGATAAATACAGACTCAAAGTGAAAGGGTGGAAAAAATACTACAAGCAAAAGGCATCTGGACAAAAGCAGGTACAGTGTTCCCTCACCACTTCACGCTTCATGTTTTGCGGCTTCAGTGCTTCGCGGGTTTTTCCAAAATATTCATCAAAAAATAAAAATGAGAAAATACAACCATGTCGGCAGCCACATTGCGGAAAGGAGCGTTGTTTTATGTTGATGCGCGAGAGAGAAGGATCCCTGCATGTCAAACAAAGAGATGAGTTGACTCAGAGTACATACCACAGGCTCTCATGAAGGCGCGTGATTGGTTTCCGGCGCGACATCGACCAATGAGAAAATTCCTAGGGGCATATCCTACTTCGTGGTTTTTCAGCTTTCGCGGAAGGCTCTGGTCCCCATTAACCCTGAAAAACGAGGGGTCACTGTATACCCTTCCTGATATCTGATGAAAGAAACCGCAGGGTCAAAAGCTAATAAGACACAAAGATGGACATTTTATAATGATAAAGAGGACAATACAAAAGGAAGACATGATACATTAATTTATATGCCCCCAATCAAAAAACACCAAAATTTACAAAGCAACTACTATCAGATCTAAAAGGAGAAAGTGACAAAAACACACTTATAGTATGGAACACCCCCTTGACAGTCATGGACAGATCATCTAAACATAAAATAAATAAGAAAATTTCAGCTTTAAATGATATATTACAGCAATTGAACATAACTGACATTTATAGAACACTCCATCCTACAACACATGACTACACATTCTTTTCTACTGCACTTGTAACATTCTTAAGGATAGACCATATGTTGGAAAACAAAGCTAACCTCAGCAATCTTAAAAAGATTAAAATCATACCAAGTGTATTCTCTGATCACAAAGCTTTGAAATTGGAGATCAAGGCAAAAAGAATGTGGAAAAGAACAAATACATGGAGATTAAACAACATGTTATTAAAACTGACTGGATCAAAAAAGAAATTAAAGAATAAATAAAAAGATACATAGAAACAAATGACAAAGAAAATACAACACATCAAAATTACTGGGATGAAGAGAAATCAGTAATAAGAGGCAAATTTATATCACTACAGTCCTATCTCAAGAAACAAGAAAACGACAAGTAAACAACCTAATTTCACATCTTAAAAAACTAGTAAAAGAACAAAAAACAACCAAAGTCAGCAGAAGGAAGAAAATAATAAAAAATAGAGTAGAATTAATAAAATAGAGAACAGAAAAACAATAGAAAAAATTAGTGCAACAAAAAGCTGGTACTTTGAGAAAAATGAATAAACTTGACAAACCCCTGGCTAGGCTCACCAGAGAAAAGGAGAAAAGACACAAATAATCCTAATTTGAAATGAAACAGTTAAATGGAAGTTACAAGTGACACCACAGAAATACAACAGATCACACAAGAACACTATGAAGGCCTATACGTCACCACATTTTTGCAATCTAGAAGAAATGGAAAAGTTTCTAGAAACAGAGTCTACCTAAACTAAATCAAGAAGAACTGGATAATTTAAATAGATCAATCAACAGTAAGGAATTTGAAATAAACATCCAAAACTTCCCCAAAAGCAAAAGTTCAGAACCAGAAGGTCTCACTAATGAGTTTTACAGGAACTCAAACAGAAACGAACACCTATGCTCCTCAAATTCTTCCAAAAAATTGAAGAGGAAATACTTCCCAACTCATTCTATGAGGCCAACATTACCATAATATCAAAGCCTGGTAAAGACAATACAGAAAAAGAAAACCACAGACCAATATCTCTGATGAACACTGATGCAAAAATCCTAAGCAAAACACTAGCAAATAATATACAACAATGAATTAAAAAGATCATACACCAGGGTCAAGTGGAATTCACCCCAGAGATATAAGGATGGTTCCACATACACAGATCAATGAATGTGATACACCACATAAACATAATAAAAGATAAAATCCATATGATTACATCAGTTGATGAAGTAAAGCATTCAATAAGCTACAGCATCCATTTATGATCAAAACATTTAATAAAATGGGTATATAAGGAAAGTACCTGAACAAAACAAAAGTCACATATGACAAATCCTCAGTGAGTATCATACTGAATGGGGAGAAACTGAAACCTTTACTTCTAAAATCAGGAACAAAATAGGAGTGTCTCCTGTCATCACTGCTATTCAAAATAGTATTGGAAGTTCTAGCCAGAGTCATCAGTCTGTAGAAATAAAAAGCATCCAATTTGGGAGTGAAGAAGTTAACCTGTCACTTTTTGCAGATGACAGTCGCAGGATACAAAATCAATGTACAGAAATCCATAGCATTTTTGTATATGAATAAAACTTCAGAAAAAGAAATGAAAAAAACAATACCTTCTGTGACCACAACAAAAGGAATAACATACCTAGGAATAAACTTAAAAAAAAAATGTGAAGGACTTATACACAGAACATTATAAGACACTATGAAAAGAAATTTAAAAAGACAAAAAAATGCAATAGTATTCCATGTTCTTGGATCGGAAAAATCAACATAATTAAAATGCCCATATTACCCAAAGCAACATGCAGATTTAATGCAATTCTCATCAAAATTGCACAGACATTCTTTCAAGATACAGATAAAAAAATTCATCAGATTCTTATGGAACCACAAAAGGCCCCAAGCCACCAAAGGAATATTACAAAAAAAGAATAAGACTGGTAGAATCATGCTCTCTGACTTTAGTCTATACTACAAAGCATCAATAATCAAAACAACTTGGTATTGACAGAAAAAAAAACAGACCAATGGAACAGAATCAAAACCCTAAAATAAACTCAAAATATATGGAAACATAATTTTTGACAAAGGAGCAAAAAATATACAATGGAGAAAAGAAAGCGTCTTCAGTAAATGGTGCTAGGAAAACTGCAAAACCACATGAAAAAGAATGAATCTGGACTGCAAACTGTTACCATACACCAAAATGAACTCAAAAGGAATCAAAGACCTCCACGTAAGACCTGAAATAACAAACTGCATAGAAGAAAACATCAGTATTAAATTTACAGACCTTGGGTTTAGAGAGGATTTTATAAACTTGGCCTCAAAGATGAGGAAAGTAAAAGAAAAAATAAATGAATTTGACTATATCAAACAAAAAAGCTGCACAGCAAAGGAAACCATCAACAAAATAAAGAGGAAACCAACTTAATGGAAAATATTTGCAAACAATGCTTCTGATAAGGAACTAATATCTAAAATCTATAAAGAACTCATAGAACTCAACAACAACAACAACAACAACAAAAACCCACAAATAATCCAATTGAAAAGTGGGCAGAAAACCTGAAAAGACACATTTCTCTCATGATGACAGAAAATGGTCAACAAATATATGAAACAATGTTCAACTTCACTAGCATATAAGAAAATGCAAATTTAAACCACAGTCAGATACCACCTCACACCTGTTAGAATGATTATAATCAACAACAGAAGGAATAATAAGTGCTATAGAGGCTCTGGACAAAAAGAACCCTCATACACTGCTGGTGGGAATGTAAACTGGTACAACCACTGTGGAAGGCAGTATGGAGATTTCTCAAAATATTAGAAATGAAATTGCCATATGACCCAGCAATCCCTCTTCTGGGTATCTGCCCCCAAATTTGAAAACCGTAGTCCACAAACATATATGTACCCCACTGTTCACTGCCGCAATGTTCACAGTGGCCAAGTCATGGAAACAACCAAAGTGTCCTTTGGTAAATGACTGGAAAAAGTTGTGGTACATTTACACAATGGAATACTACTCAGCAATAAGAAAAAAGGAAATACTGTGATTTGTGACAATGGGTGGACCTTAAGATCATCATATTAAACAAAGTAAGTCAGATTGAAAAAATCAAGAACCATATCTCTTCAGTTATATGTGAAATATAAAACTGAAAGTAACAAAAAAAAACAAAAACTCATGGACACAGTCAATAGTTTAGTGGTTCCCTGAGGGTAGAAGGGAGGTGGGGGTATATCAAATATAGATGATGGAAAGAGAACTGACTCTGGGTGGTGAGCACATAATGCAACACATAGACAATGTATTGTAAAATTGTACAACTGGAACTTACGTAATTTTTACCAATGTCACCCCAATAAATTTTTCAAAAAAATTATTTTGGAGTGTTGTTGCTAACTTTGACCTTATCTGGATGAGAAGAAACAAACAGATATAACACAGAGCTACAAGCCTTAACCAAAACGTTTTTTTTTTTAAGGTTTTATTATTTGAGAGGTGGTGAAGGAGAGAGAGCAACAGAGAGAAGGGCGAGGGCCCAGAGCAGTCTCCATAGCTGTAGATCATTAGTTGTGACATAGTTTCAATCCATAAACATGGATATGGGACTGCACTGGGCAGGAATCAAATTAGTGACCTCCTGCATGGGTGGTAAGAACCTTCACCCCCATTCCTGCAGTTACCATTTGTGCTGTAGTTCAGTATACGGGTTTTCATGAGCTGGGCTAGGATTCAATCCCTAGACCTCATGGTTGCAAGGCAAGCACTCAACCTGTTGGGCTATCCTGGCATCTCAAGCCTTACCCAAAACTCTTGAATTTATAATTTATCAGATTTTAGAATGATAATGAACTGTATGTACTAACTACTCTGTAACACTTCCTAGGGGTCTAGGGGAGTATCCCATAATCAAACACAATATTATTGTGGTAAAATGTCTGAATAATTACATTAAGGTTTATAAATAGAAATAATGAATAGCCTGAAATCATTTGAGACCAGATCAGAGTTTTGCACTTAAATGAATTACAAAAAAAAGGAAAGAAGGGAGAAAAAATGTTTTAAAACCCTAAAATAAAAAAGAGAACTTTCATGCCTCAAAGCTTTTCAGGTTTTGTAATTATGACCAAATGCTGTGGACCTTTAAAAATAAAAGCAAATATGCGAGCTTTGGCTTATAAATTTGCTATATTGGATTACCAGGCTCCTAAACAACTGTCACGTTTACCACATAAAAAGTAAATGGAAAATACAGAGATTTTCAAAATGTTGGATACCATCTGGCAAGCACCATCTTTGGAGTATTATTTGTTATGTTGTCTGAACGGTGCCTAGCATGTGTCAATGCTTCTGACTGTCCTGTGATGGATATTGCTAAAAATTATTTCACCTCTTGAGTTGAGTGGAACCTATAAACTTGCCATTGATATTCTGATTTCTTTGGTAGAGCTTTAAGATGTAAGACAGTGACTACCTTTGTCCTTCCAAAAACATCATGTCCAATGTGAGAATAATGATCATGTGCTAGATCTGAATTCCCCTTAGACAGGATCAGATATATACAGTTAAAAAGGAATTTAATAGACTCCAAAATATTTATATGCTCATGTTCATAACAGCATTATTCTTTTTTTTAAGTTTTATTTATTTATTTGTTTGTTTATTTATTTATTTATTTATGACAGAGAGAGATACAGAGACAGAGAGAGAACTGAACTGGGGGAACTCCCCAGTTCAGCATATGGTTCCAAGCACAGGCCGGGGCCGGGATTCGATCCTCGGTCCCCAGCACTGCAAAGTGAGCGCTTAACCCACTGAGCCATCCCGGCTTTCCCAACAGCATTATTCTTAATAGCCAAAAAACAGACGCAATCCAAGTGTCCATCAACAGATGAATGGCTAAACAAAATATGGTACATACATACAATAGAATATTATGTAGCCTTAAAAAGAAAGGAAATTCTGTCACATGTTACAATATGGATGAACAATGAGGACATAATGCTCAGTGAAATAAGCCAGTCACAAAAACAAAACAAAACAAAACAAAAAAACTGCATGAGGTGCCTAGAGTAGTCAAATCCATAGAGACAGAAAGGACAGTGGTAGTTACCAGGCACTAGGGGCAAGTGCAATAGGGAGCATTGTTTTAGGTATAGAGTTTCAGTCTTGCAAGATGAAAAGAGTTCTGGAGATGGATGCCTGAGATGGCGGCACAATAATATGCATGTTCTTAATGCTACAGAATTATTCAATTAAAATGGTCAAAATAGTAAGCTTTGTGTTATGTGTATTTTACCACAACTAAAAAAATAATGTTAATGATGATGATGATGATGAATTTAATAGTAAGAGAAGGCATATTCTAAAAATAATATACCAAACAACCTGAAAGGTGGCACAGGAACTCTACAACAAGCAGGCAAAAGAGTTCAAAATTACAAGGAAAAGAATGTAGTGACAAATCAGGAAGCTATGCAGAAGGCTAAAAGGAGAAGACTGAATTGTTTGCCCGTGAATAAATTATCTCCTTGGGAATTTGGGGTTACCTTCAGTGTGCGCATTGGTGACTTTCAAGATGATGGGGAACATGGGGTTCACCCTACTCATTCTATCTCTTAGGTAAGGCTAAGCAATTGAACTGTTTCTAAGCCTTGATAAGGATCATAAATTTGGGAAGCCCCTGAAGCAGATTTCATCAAGCCCTATGTTTTTCTGTGTAGAACATGTCCCCATGTATAAGACAATCCCTACTTTTCTAACCCAACATTAAGAAATCAATACACAAGTTACTCCTGTATATAAGATGACCCCCTAATTTCTAGTTTAAAAATTTTAGACAAAAGTTTCGTCTTTCACAAGGAAAAATACAGTAATCAAGAAAGAAGAAAAGAGAACTATTAGCAGTGCATCTCAATATGATTGTACATTACAATCACTGGAAATACTACCCTGGCCAGAGACTAACTTAAATGTTCTGGGACAGCACCTGGCTAATGACTTCTTTTTAAGCTTCCTAGATAATTACAGTGTGCAGACAGGGTAGTTACCCATCGATCTAGACCAGGGGTGGACAAACTGTGGCCTGCAGGCCACATGTGGCCCCCTACAGGTTTTGTTGTGGCCCACCAAGACATCAGATTTTTATGATACAATTTATATATTTTCTTAAATGCAAAGTTAACTAGTAGATGCAATCATTTTAAAAGGTGTGGCCCTCCGCTAACCTTCGTTTCCACAAAGCAACACCCAAGCCAAAACAATTGCCCACCCCTGATCTAGACTAAAGGTCAGCAAAGGTTTTCAGTAAGGGACTGGACAATAAATCTTCTAGGCTTTGTGAGCCATACTACCTCTGTCACAACTGCTCAAACCTGCCTTTGTACTGTGAAAATTGCTATAGACAAACATAAAAGAATGAGTGTGGTTGTGTTCCAATAAAACTTTATTTATAAAAGAAGACAGTGGGGCATAATTTTCTGCTCTCTGCTCTACAGGAAAAGAAGGATTCAGTAGTTTGAAGTGGATAGAAAACTATTACCTGGGCTTTGGAAGTAGAATCTCAAATGCAGATGGAAGTAGGGTCAATATAAAGAATTAGTTTTGGAGTTGAAAACAAAAACTGTGGAGAAGAAAATAAAAAGAGAGGAAAACATGCTGACCCATTTCCACATGTGACATGTAAATGGTAACAAAGCAACCTAAGAAGTGGGTTGTAATTCTGAGTCCTTCTTTAAAAGGGAGAAGAACTGAATGAGGAAAATATGCTTGAAACACCCAGAGAACAGAAACTATGGCCCAGACTGCAGAAGAGGTATAGAAAGGCATGTTAGTAGGGAGATAATTCTAACTCAAGGCCTAGACTCCAAAGGTTGAAGAAAGACAAGCTTTTGAGAAGGATCATTTGACCAAGAACATTGTGAACCCCACTGGTAAGTTGGCAGCAGCAATTTGGGATCACTACCAAGAGCACTATTAGCTCAGAAACCCACAAAGCCAATTTCTCAGATGAGAACAAATATGGAGGCAGGTTGGAAGTACCCTCTGGCAGAATGGCTCACATATTTTGTAGTTCCACAGAGGAAGGAAGAAATGGCAGCATGGGAGTAGGAGAGCTTGAGGAGTCTGCCAAGAATAAAAACATAAACGAGCAGGAGAGATTGTGGGAAATGACACTGAGAGAATTCCCACCAGTAAATTGAGAGTAGCCTATGCAAATTCAGTTGTGGGCTGCCAGGAATGCAGAAGTCCAAAAGAAAAGTTTGGAAGCTTGAGGTTGTGAATATACAAAATGTGCACCAAAGAGTAGATAGGGATCCCAGGAAACACAAAGAGATAAGAGGCACTCTATTGAAAATTTCTAAATTTTATGCATCCGGTCACTATAATCCAGAAATAGATTTACCCTGTAGAATATTCACTGACTCAACAAATATCTGTGTGTACTTACCATGAGAAAGATCCTGAGCTAGATATGAGAAACATGGTGATGAGGCATGTACAGGAGAGAAGACAGTCATTAAATTGCACACATGTAGGAGAAAAAAGATGGCAGCATGGGAGGAGAACCGCAATACCTACCTGGGAAGGGACTTATGAACAAAGGGAAATCCACAGGGGAAACCCTGAGAAGCACCCTCAACTGAGAGAACCACACAATGCAGAACAACACCCAAAGGTTAGAGAAAAAAGGGGAGAGCAGGAGAGGGAAGGGGAAGGAGCAAGTCAGGGACAGGGACTCGGAGCGCGGCCCGGGGCTGACAAAAACAAAGGTGGACTGGGGGACCACAGTCAAAGTAGAGCTAGATCGAGAGCAGGCTGGAAGCCGAGACCTAAGGAACGTGGAAGCCCCACAAGACTTTGGACAATTTAACATCCGAACTCAAGGAATGGCACGCGGTGCCCTAATCAGATCACGGAGACTGAGGTAGAACAGGGACTGTGGAGAAGGGCAGCTGCACTTCCCGGCGGCTGGGGAGAGAGCAGGGCACAAGACCACAGCAGCTCGGCACCCCTAATTTACAGGGGAGACACAACTGAGCTCCTAGAGTTGACTGTGAGGGAGCACCTTTTGAAGACAGGGCTCTCAGAATGAGGGCCGCGGCTGCATTAGACGTGCTTAGAGTGAATCCAGTGATCTTTGAAACTCTGCAGAGCTGCAGGCCTAGTGCAGCTGCCGGCCCAGCCTCTGTCAAGCCCACCAGCTCACAGACTCACAGATGGGATTAGAGGGAGAAAGCCCGATCTGCTAGCCCTGCCCATGCACACCACTGCTGAGCTGCTCCACATCCACACCCCTGTCGAGCTGCTGCCCACACCCCAGCCCAACTGCCACTCAGGCTGGCTGCCGGCTCACAGATGGGATTAAAAAGCAGACAATCAGAGGGGAGAAAGACCAGAAGCTAACCTCTGCCAAGCCCCACCGGCTCACAGACAAGATTAGAGGGGAGAAAGCCCAAGCTTCTAATCCACCCATACTGAACCACCAGCTTCCCTGCACACAGAGGAATCCGATATTGTGTCTTAGGCCCGCCCTAACTCCTACACACACGCCCCCACCCCCAGAGCCACACCTTCAATACCCCGCCTTTCAACTGCTAAGACTGCAACCTGAAGAACAGCCCCAAGGAACAGAACTGACTGCTTACCCCAAACCTCTCCCAAAATCACCTCCTCCCAAAACTGAGAAGCCCACCTGATAGGCAAACCCCCAGAGAAAAATCATACTCATGCGCAAAGCAAAAAGAACCACATCAAACACAATGCACACCTCAGAATCCAAAGCCCCTCCAGAAAATCAGGAGAATTCTTTAGTAAAGGACCTTGCACACTTGGAATCAAATCTAAGTGAAACAAAATTCAGGGCTGCAATAATCAAGACACTCAGAGAGCTCACTCAATGCTGGCAAAGTACCCAGACACAGTTAAATGACCTCAACAAGAAATTTTCTGAGCAAAATGAGTACTTTACCAACAAAATTGAGAAGCTAGAGTAGAACCAAAAGGAACTCCTCAACATAAAAGGCATCATGGGAGAACTGAAAAAAGAACTGACCAGCATAGGAAACAGGGCTGACCAGCTAGAGGAAAGGTTGAGTGAAATCGAAGATAGAAACATGGAAATGTCACAGAGTGAAGAAGAAAGGGAAAGGAGAATCAAGAGAAATGAAAGAGCCCTACAAGAACTCTCTGACTCCATCAGAAAGAACAATATTAGAATAATAGGGATACCAGAAGGAAGTGAGATGAAATCTTCTCAGAGTCTACTAAAACAAGTAGTGGATGAAAATTTCCCTAACCTGTAAAAAGAATTACAGCCCTAAAACCAAGAGGAAAGCAGAAGCCCTAACTACCTAGACCCTAGCAGATCTTCTCCAAGGCACATTGTTCTGAAGATGACAAAAATCAATGACAAAGAAAAAATCCTCAAGGCTGCCAGGGAAAAACAAAACATAACTTTCAAAGGAAAACCTATCAGGCTGTCACCAGACTTATCAGCAGAAACTCTGCAAGCCAGGAGAGAGTGGAGCCCAATCTTCAAAATATTAAAAGAGAGAAATTTCCAGCCAAGAATCAACTACTCAGCAAAATTAACCTTTAGATATGAAGAAGGAATTAAGGCCTTTTCAGATATACAAAAGCTGAGGGAATTCTCCAGCTCAAAACCGGAACTCCAAGAAATACTGAAGCAGGCTATTCAACCTGAATAAAGAAATCAAAATAAATGGAGAAAAGTTGGGACAACAAAAAAATAAAAAGGAAAGAAGAAAGGGATACAGGATATTCTCATCTATCAGTCATCACCCTGAATGTAAATAGACTGAATTCACCAATAAAGAGGCACAGGGTAGCGGACTGGATTAAAAAACAAAATCCAACCATATGCTGCCTACAAGAGACACACCTCAGCCACAGGGACAGACATAGACTCAGGGTAAAAGGATGGAAAACAATACTCCAGGCAAATGGCACTCAGAGAAAAGCTGGAGTGGCCATACTGATTTCTGATGAAAAAGA
>PVKE010040669.1:0-14485 GCA_004027555.1 Craseonycteris thonglongyai
TGAGTAGTAAACCGAAAAAATCGAAAACTTATCACTTCAATGAAGAATGGGAACTCAATGACTTTTTTACAATGGTGAATGATAAATGTTGTTGTTTAATATGCCTTACCTCGGTAGCCATTGCTAAAAATGGTAATCTGGAGAGACATTTTTTAGCTTTACATAACAAGTATCAAACAGATTATCCACCAAATTCTGAACTGACAAAACATAAAGTTAGGGATCTTAAAACTCAATTAACAAATCAACAAAGCGTTTTTAAAAAGCCAAGGTTGAAGTCACAAGCAGTAACTACTGCATCATTCAAAGTAAGCTATCTCTTAGCAAAACAATGTAAGCTATTTTCCGATGGTGAATTTGTAAAGGAAATTTTTTTGGAAATGTCAGATTCTTTTTAACAATTTTAAGAACAAGAGTGAAATTGTTGCTGCAATTCAAGATCTACAATTGTCTCGAAACACAGTGATGCGACGAATTGAAAGGATGAGTGGGAATGTAAAAGAGCAGTTATATAATGTATGACAACAAGTCGATCGCGACACACTTTTAAGATAAAAAGTAGATCTTATATACAGAAAAGTTGGCCACCCCTGCTTACGACAACTGAATGCATGGAAGCCTGAGTTAGCCCAGAGATACAGGGATCCACTCCTACACCCTGAAGAGTGGATGACTGAGCCACCCCGCTAGGGGGTGGCAGGTTTACACTGTGACAAAAAAGATGCAGACAGATTTTGAGACAAGATTCGTGAGGGTAAATGTGTGAACTCAGACTGAAAGTAGTGAAATTAAGTGAAAACCTCATTTAAATAATGATGACTTCTATCTTTCTGTCTCTTCAGAGTTCTCAGAAAGATGGCAACACACACACACACACACACACACACACACACACACCCGTTTAAGCTAAAAGTATTCCTATCTAGAAAAATTGACTGTTTATGATGAAAGACTGGTGGAAGGAAGGAATAGCCAGGGAAAGGATCTCTCAGGAGCCCATTTTAGTAATTCACTTTCTCTTTGTAGAAACACGTAGAGCCTAGAAGAGGAAGTTTCAAACAGTCCATCCACCTGCGCAGCCCAGCTAGCTACCAACGAGGGTTAATGTTGGGGGGAAGGGGCGGTAAAAACTTTTCCTGCTTAAAAACAAATATTGAAAACCAATGATTTCTTTGGTGAATCTGATGGAATTGGATAAGTCAAAGTCTATGGCGGAAGATGAAGACCATTAATAAGTGACCATTGAAATAACTTAGGTTTGTGATGATAAGCTTTCAAACATGCTTTTTCTGGGAATAAATGGGAGAATCACAGAAGAACAAATGGAACACATGCATGTGATATGATGAGAGGAGTATACAACTTCTCAGGAGATTTAAAATTGGGTAACTAGAGAATTGAGCTTCCAAATAGAGGTAGTCATCAAATTAATCAGAACAATTGGGACAAACAGTTAATTTTTATTTTAGGCCCATTGGTACGGCGATATGGGATATTTAGCAGGCAACTGGAATGTTCTTTGTTGACACCATGAAAAGGATTCAGATCTCGAAAAAGCTTGGAAAAGAAATAGAAAAAAAAAAAATCTTTAAAGAAGAGCATGTGGAGACAATGGAGAGGAAAAAAATCCCAGGCAATATGAATCAAGAGAAAGAGAGGGGTAATCAGGAAGGTAGGAAGAAAATCAGAGGAGTCTGCTGTCATAGAAGGAAAAAATGTTATAAAGAAAAGAGAAATAAGCACTGCTAGCTTTTGCTGAGAAATCAGGGAGAATAAATAATCAGGGAATCTGAGAGCTGTCCAGAAAGTATCCAGCCATGTAATGGTTCTCACTATGTTGACAATAGCTGGATTTTTTTTCCAGGCAGCTCTCATACTTTTTAATACAGAACTAACTTTGGGAAATCTGATGTAGGATACTGGTGGGGCCAATTCTATGATCAGAGATAAAAGAATAAGAGAATAGTGATGAGGAAAAGGAACAATAAATGTAGACCTACTCTTCTCAAACCTTTTCATCTCAAAACTCCTCTTGACTCTTAAAATTATTCTGGATCCCCAGAGAGCTTTTGGTTTTATGGGCCACCATTACCAGTATTTAGCCTACTTGCTCATTTTAAAATAATAACACTAACTCCATGATATCTTAATATAAATAAGATCATGTTATGAAAAATAACTTATCTCAAAGAAAAATAATTTTAGTGAGAAGAGAGCATTGGTTTACATTTTTATCAGTCTCTTTAATGTCTGGCTTAATAGAAGACAGCCCAATTCTCAGACCTGCTTCTGCATTCAATCAGTTACAAAATGTTGTTTTGGTGGAAGAATATGTAGAAAATCTGGCTTCAAGCAGATAGTTAGTTGCAAAAGGGACTTCCTGAAGAGTCTGACGACCTAGAGGACCTCAAGCCGCACACTGAGATTTCTGATGTAGGGGATTTCCTGGAGAAATTTAAGGCTGAAAATACATACGTTGGGTGGCAATTCAAAGAAGTATTAGATTTGAGGGAAAAATTCTGTGTTCATTTGTTTGTTTTTGAGAATGAAGAAAACATTAGGATGTTTGCAAGTCCAATGGAAGGTAAGAAACCAAGAAAGGGAGAAATGGAAGATACAGAAGAGATAAAAGTTGAATCAAGGCCTCAATGGAGGGCAGATGTGAAAGGAAGGATAGCAGGGTGGAAAGTTCAGCCTTTAAAGATGTAGTGCTAACTTTTTCTCATGACACAAAAGCTGGAGGGAGGAAAAGTAGTTATACAAAGTCCATGGTGGTGAGAACAAGATGAGGAAAGGCGAGGCACCTTCAGTCTCTTCCATCATGAATGGGATATAGTCCTTTGTTGAAAGTGGGTAATGCGGGACTCATATTGGGGACTTAAGGAAGTATGACTGTGAGGGAGCTAAAAAGAGAAAAATGGAGATGCTGGGATAGCTCAGTGGTTGACTGCTTGCTTCGCAATCTAGAGGTCCAGGGTTCAATTTCCAGCCCCAACCTGTGCAATTCCATACATTGAACTGGGGTGCAACTGGTAACCACCAGGATGACAGTGAAGATTCTCACTTCCTATACGGGAAGCCCCCTGTTCAGTTCCCACCCCACATGGCCCCACATCCACCTGTGTGGAATGAAACTGTGTCACAACTAATGATGTGCAACTACGAAGAGTGCTCTGGGCCCTCCCCCCTCCCCCATCCCCCCCTCTCTCTTTCTGCCTTTCTCACTCTCTCACCTTCTGTCAAACAACAAAATTTAAAAAAATAATAATTAAAATAATGATTAAATGAGCAGCATACTTGGAGACACACAGCACAGTGCTTAGCACATAATGGTTGCCCATAAAATGTTGTTTTTAAATGATAGGGTACCTAAGAGGGGTTCTCAGTGGAGGACCCTGGGCAAGGTAGCATGACTCTCTTGTGAGCTGTGCTAGTGGCCAAGTTCACACTTCTGCTGCATTGGGATTACTTCACAGACTCACAAGGGGCCAGTTCTCTTTCTGAAATGGAGTAAGCCCACGTAGCATGGGCAACCTTCACAAGGAAGGTGGACCTTTGGATTTGTCACTGGGAAGTGAATTTTGTAAACTATCATCATTATTCCCTTCCGAACATCATTCAAGTGAACACTATACTCATCTGGTACTTATTTCAGGAAATCTCTTACCAAATCTGTCTGTAATGTATTTATTAATGGTTCTCATATCAATGTAGAAAATCAACTAAAAGAAGGAGGAAGATAGAGATGAACTAAAGGAGGTTTAGCTAACTCAAATTAGTTAGGTACATCCAGTATTACTTTTAATTGACCATGTTAATGAAGCCATTTCATTCCATATCTACTTTAGAAAATTATACTTGGGAAAGCTGGGATGGTTCAGTGGGTTAAGCACTCGCTTTGAAGCCCCGGGGACTGAGGATCGAATCCCGGCCCCGGCCCATGAGGACCCACATGCTGAACTGGGGTGTGCCCCCAGTTCAGTTCTTGCCAGGGCCTATGTGGGAGCCCCCAGCCCAGTTCCTGCCCTGCTCAGCCCCATGCCCACCTGTGGAGTGAAGCTATATGGAAAACTAATGTCAACTATGGAGACTGCTCTGGGCCCTCCCCTTTCTCTCTATCTCTCTCTGTCAAAAATCAATAAAAAAAAAAGAAAATTATACTTAAGTTAACTTAACTTCCATTTTTCTTTAAGAATAGCCAAAACTGTTTGCCTCCTGAAATAGTTTCACTCAGTTTAGATCTTTGATTCTATCATCTTTTTCTTTAATACCTGACTTTGTTTGAGGTCATTAATTTGTAATATTAAAATGTTTTTAAAAGTTAATACTTGATAATGTCTTTCTCATGAAAATAAATAGTAATATATCTTCTCTGTCTTTGATTTTTATTTTCTTAGATAAATGCTTTAAGGTACCTTGTATATTAATTGTTTTCAAGGGGGGCAATAAAGAAATATTCAACTTGATTTTATTAACATTCTATTATTGTCTCACCATGAGATGGTGCCATGACCGTAAGTATTTCAAATTTCAATGCCTTCTGCATTTACATTAAATATCAGAAAAGTAAGACTAAAAAACAAACAACAATAATAACAAAATATATAATAAATCTATCTAAAATCAATTCAAAATATATCGAAAATCAATCAATTATTTCAATTTTACTAATTAAAAAAATTATGGTTATATAGACAAAACAAACAAACCCAAAATATATCTTATATCTACTTGCCTTTATTGTCATATAGGTATAGCCTACACTAATATTTTTACTATGTTTCCACATGAGTTAATATTATATAAAAAGAGGAACAAGAATAAATACCATTTGTTGCTCCTACTAAATTGCTGGCACTGTGGTCAGAGAGTTACATACATTACTCCATTTTAATTTCCGTACAACACTAGGATGTAAGTATTCTCATCCCCAGTTTATGGCTGAAGAACTTGAGCTAAGTAAGTTATCCAAGTTCACAACTACCCTGACTGGCAAATCAGGGCTCTATCCCGCTCTGTTATATACTATATTACATTGCTTCTCCTTTTATTTTTTAGGTTACCGGTATGACTGCTGAAGATGGAAGAGGTGTGTGTGTGTGTGTGTGTGTGTGTGTGTGTGTGTGTGAGAGAGAGAGAGAGAGAGAGAGAGAGAGAGAGAGAGAAAGAGAGAGAGAGAGACACACACAGGTCACTGCAGACCTTGGATAAAAAGAACTGAACATTTATGTAAATATAAGAAATATAGGTGAAAACCTACCCATTTGTATTTTGCTTACATGGCTCCAACACACTCGAACTTCTGGTAGCTCAAAGAAGAAAATACAGGTTTGGGGAAATGTATGACAAGGTTACTTTGATCAAATAATGTCACAAAAAAATTCAAGCTTATCTATCGCAGATTTCAAATCTCTTTTAGTTGAGCTATTCAACTTAACTTGGTTGTGATTCAGTCTTTGAAATCTGTGTTATCTGACAAAATGCTCTAGGTGTCCTTTGTATTACCAGATCAAATATTTTAATCTAGAATTCAGTAAGTAAAATAACTCAACATGCATGTGACATTATAGTTAATTTATCTTAGGATTCTTCCAGTAGAAATCTGGTTTGTGTAAATCTCTAAGTCTAAAAATGTTTCAAATACCACATGAAATCCATTATTATGATTATTTTCATAGATAGTATTATCTGAAACCATTTGCTTCTACAAGGTAATGACTTCCTCCTCCTCCAAAAAAAAATCACTTGACATGTACATTTAGCTAAATGAAATATAAACCTTTAATTTGGAGCAAGAGCCATCCATCAATTATAGACATTTTAAAAGTGAGTTTTTAATGCTTAAAATAAAAGCATCAATGGAGCAAACTAGTTCTGATTATAAAGGTACACCAAGTTTTTAAAATACACAGCTTTTGACTTCCTTTCCAAGATTTCAATGTACTCCAGTTGTCAAGGAGTTTAGTAATTCTCAAGACTAAATTAACTTTTATTAACTCTAAAATAATAGCCACATTGTATGACAACATTCAAGGGTCTTTAAATGTAGGTTTGTCTAATATTTGGAAAAATATGTTAGTCTAAAAAATTCTCATCACTGGGGAAAAACAACACATTGCTAATAAAATAATGAGTTAATTTTATGATACTATTCATTAGTTAAAATACCACACTACTTGAATGGTTCAGATGAGAGACATTTCATGACTTCTTAATAATCTACATTGTATTCAGTAGTCAACTAGTTAATACTTCCAAAAATAACTAAACGCTCAGTGACATCAATGACATCTTAGGAACAACAACAAAAATTGCTATGGCCCTTGACACATATTCATATTGTTAAAGTTGACTTGTGTTTGTTTTTTGTGTTGTTTTTTTTTTCCATTTCCTTATCCTCCAACATTTTCTTTGTATTAGATTTATTTATTTTTTATTGTTTTTGACAGAGACAGAGAGAGAGAGAGAAAGAGAGCGAGCGAGCGAGAGAGAGAGAGAGAGAGAGAGAGAGAGATACAAAGACAGAGAAAGAACTGAACTGGGGGAGCTCCCAGGTCAGCATATGGGTCCACACGGGCCGGGGCCAGGATCCGATCCTCGGTCCCCGGGGCTGCAAAGTGAGCACTTAACCCACTGAGCCATCCCGGCTTCCCCTTTCTTTGTAGTACATCAAATCAGATGCTATTCTTTTAACAACTGGAGGTGCTCTCCCCTCTCCTTCCTACTCTGGCTTTCCAATGAAACCCTCTGCCTGTGAATTTTCTTCTCTGCATCTTTATGGTAAGAACCACTGGGAAACTCAGTCCTTAGTGGAGTTTTATGACCATAAAATATCTACTTCCTGTGCAGCTCAGGAGGGTTTTTCTAGTCCTCTGCCTATCTCACAGCTTCAGACGTTGTCATTCTTTGTGCAAGTTACATTTCTGTGGCAGTTAAAGCTACTAGAATGGAAAACCTCCGAGCCTCATTCCTATTCATACTCCCAATTTCCCCATTATATCAGTTTGTGACCACACAACTGAGACTCTGTGTTTTAAGGCATTATTGGATTTTTTGTGGATTTCAGAGTAGAATTTTCTCCTCTCTCTGGTCCGGGCACTGGGCTTTCAGAGACAGGACGCCTCTTTGACAGGTTCTGGAGATGGACATAACAAGCTTCCTAGCAACAGGTGACAAATTGGTCATCTCACTCTGCCTCTATAGTCTCTTTGAATAATGAAGATGAAAAGGATTAAAATAATGAGCATGAAAGGGATGTGAAGCATTAAGTCCTCAAGAAAGGATCTGAATATCTATCGCCAGCACTGGTCTTGGACAAAATTATGCAATACAAAAACATATATTTACATTCGGTGCTGGCAGCCCCAGTCTGTTCTCTTTTCGTCTTTTCCTTGTATCTTGACATTCAGGTCATTGCTACCATACAGTGTTCTCGGGTCCTGAGTCTTGTTCCAGTTCTTTTCTGTTTTTTTGTTTGTTTTTTTCCTCCTGTTTCTTTGCTCTGAATTTGATCTTTGCTAGAGAATACTTAAATCAATTTGTGTTTATGTAGTAATATGTTAATATATTTCTACCTTAACCATCTTATAGACAATTTAGAGAGCTTCGTGTATTAACCCAAGTGAACATTGTGGGAAAGTACTATGAGTTAAGGAAATCTTGCCTTAGCTCTCCAGAGACCCCATAGGTCAACCCTATGTACGACAGCTGTCCAGAAAAAAAATCCAGCCATGAGGGAGGCCCCCAATTCAATTCTTACTCTGTCTGGCTCCACATCTACCTGTGTGGAATGAAACTTTGTCACAACTAATGATGTACAACTATGGAGACTGTTTTGGTCCTTCACTCCTCTCTCTCTCTCTCTCTCTCTCTCTCTCTCTCACATACACACACACACACACACACACACATGTTTTCTCAAAACAATAAAATAAATCTTTAAAAAATTGACAGTGGCTTACTCTGCCAAATGCGTGTAACCTATATTTTGGGATATAATAAACATTTTGCATACAACAGTAATCAAAACATTTGGTGTATGATGTATGCACCATATAAATTTAAGCATCTAATGATTTTAAACATGAAGTATATTAAAACATTGAATCTCAGAAGAGATCAAATGGTATTCACATATGCAAGAGCTTTGAAAATGGTGAAGCACTGTAAAATATATTAAGTAAGGTATGAAAGCAATATATACATACAATACCAGAAACCAAATGTAACTGCATGCTGCAAATGATGTAATGATTCATGTTTGTCTCATTTGCATTTTCAGAAAAGACTGTTCATATGTTACAACAGCAGCTAAGTCTACAACAATTTTTCTTTGTTCTTGGCAAACAAAAAAAGGTTAAGAATTTGCAGACAAGTCTTGGCAAAGAGATACTCTGATTCAGTCTTGTCAATCCCTGGGAGCTACAGTATTCAGCTCGTATGTTATGGACTTGTTAGAAAAAATTTCAATTAGTATCAGTACAACAACATCTTCAAGTTATAACTGGACCTTAAGGAGCACTGAACTACTTCTAGTGCATTTTACACACTAGTTGGTTCTTCCCATTTCCATTTAGATGATCTCATTTCTATGTGGAAATATTATTTGAGTTGAAGTAGTCAAATAGCATAACCAATAGTTCCCTAGTCCATTTACACATACATTTTGATTTGGAATACCACATTTTGTATTGATCAACAGGACTATTACCTCTATCACAAAGTTATGATTTCTGACCCAGATTTTCAATGATATGCATGAGAAAACTGTTTATCCTCAAAAATAAAAAAAAAACCAAAAACCACGATACAAATTTTTGTGTCCAATGATCCTCCTCGTTAAATATGTGTATACAGTGACCTGACCTTGAGATTCAGAGGCTGGTAGAACTGGAAGGGCGCTTATAGCTCATGTAATCATTTCCACTGACCCATTACCTCATTTGACAGATAGAGACAGAGCCCCGGAGAGGCACTTCTGCAATAGCTATGTTTCTAGGCTTTGTGTTTAAAGTGACAAATCAACTGCCTGTGGAGAAATAGTGGCTACATTTTCTTTTTCTGAAGAGCTAAATATTGCAAGAATTTTTATTTTCCTTCCCCTGTTCTCTTGCTTGCTCAGACAGGATACATTTCCTCTTTGTCGGCCTACCTCACAGATCCAATTGTTTTGCCCCTTATGTGGAAAGATATCACTTGCTTAAACATGTTGAGAAGTAAAAATACAAAGGAACTATTGAAGTGATTTAAATATATCTCATATATAAATCCATATGTTAGGTTTAACAAACCAACCAATACAAAGAATTACAGAAAATAAACTATTACACCAAATAATTGACCATGAGCTGACATTATCCCAATCTCATTAAAATAGCCTTATACATACCTCTCGGTCACTACAGAAAGGTCAAAATGTTAATGTCACAAGTCTTCACACACATCTATTTTCATTTGGATACTTTTCAAACCAAAACAAATAAAAGAACGAAAAACTAGACCAGCTTGATATAACACTTCTGAAACAGATACCCCACTACAATTTCTGAAGAATGAGGGAATTTTTTTTCTCTCTCTCTTTATTATTTTCAAGTTACAGAATAAATGCACCATTATTGTAAACAATTTCAAACAATGTATGACTATAGAAAAGGAAAAAGGGAAATTCCTCACTCTAATGCATCCTGTTAATCCCTCTTCCAGAAGCATTCGTCATGCCTGGCTTCAAATCCTGGTCTGCAACCTACCAGCTGTCCAACACAAGACTGAAGCTCTTCACCTCGTCCCATCCTGCTGGTCCTGGCTCTGTCCATTAAATATGGCTTCCTGGCAGCCATAACCTGACAACATTCTGGGCCTGTCCTCTCTGTCTTGAGTGTCACAGCTACACTCTTAACCTGATGGCTACTCATCTACTTCTCATGTTCTCGGAGATTTCCTTTCCTTTGCCTTTAGTAGAATCTTGCCTCTTTTAGGAGCCTTCCTCTTACCAGTGAGGATGTTTGAATCAATTGAGGGAGGGCCTTGCAACTCAATTGACAAGCCCTAGTTTGGACACACTTTGAAACAGTTCTCAAAGCCAGCCAATCCACGAGGCTTAAAATAATCTAAGTACCATTGTTTCTTTTAGTTTAAGTAGGAAACACCTCTGCATCATCAAGGTTATGAAATGAATTACAAGTATCTGCAATGACCTGAGAAAATAATGAGAAAAAGTATAATACTGTTATAATATTAAAGGGGGAAAAAAAGTGGTTTTCTATGGAATGTCAAGGTTAGAAGCAGCTCTTACCCACCTATAACATATATATTTCTAAGAAGTGTCTATGTTACACAGAATTACATGCATTCGTGTGTGTTGATGAGAAACGAGAATGAAAGGGTCATACAAGTATGAATACTAATGTATTTGCTGATAAAAATCTGTTGTATGTTTTTCATAATTATTTAAACATGTATGTCTGCTTGCTCTGTGAATTGGAACAGTTTCCATCTTATCTGGTCTAGTAGAAAAAAAATCTCAGTCCATAATTCAAATACTTAAAAAATATACTCTTGTAAGGGTGACACTGTATGCTCTAATATCCTAAGTTTAATTTGATTCAACAATGTCATTTAGCTTACAACCATTTAAAAATTTTTTCTTTTCTTTGTTGCCCTCCTTCATGCAGTTTCAATGACTGTTTACTATGAATACGAGTTTCTGTTTACTGTGCATATGAGTTTCAGTGAATCTGTTTATATTGATTTGGAAGAAGTTTTTTTCATATCTGCGTTAAGATTTACTCTAATCCCTAAAGCCGCGGGGAAGCGCCTTCTTTTTTTTCAAAGGGACCTAATTACTGGGCCACCTCCCCCTTTCCTTTGCTCTGCCTCTTCTTAGGGCCAGTCAAACCTTTTGGCTACACTAAGATCAGGAGATGGCCCTTGGACAGGAGTCCCCCACCCTCCCAGAACACCAGCATTTTAAATAAACCTACTTTTCTTCCCATCCACCTCATCTCTTGAGTTTTGGAAGCAACAGGCAGCACTTGAACCTGGGAACAAGCCTCATTTTCTCGAAGTTAATTTTAAATCCTTAATCTTTGGAACTGGTGAGAATATTCACTTTATTCCTTTTAGAGTATTCTCCCCAGGGATTATCCTCCCCCCTCCCCGCCAGGATATTGAGTGTTTGGGACAGAAGCAGAGCTGAGCAGAGCATAGCTAGCCCCTGGCGCTTGAGTCAGATATCCTCAGCGGATGCTGAGAGCAGCTTCGTGTACCCGGCAGGGCCTCTAGGGTGTGAGGCCTGTGATGCTTTGGGGCATCGAAATGAGCCTTCGGTTTGCTTCTCCTGTCAGTCTGCCTTTTGTTTGTCTAATTCAGAGGCCAAGGAGAATAGAGGGAAAGCTGGTCCTCCCTGATGGCTTTCTGATAAAGATGGGATGCGTGGAGACTCTCTGTTCCTGTTCCCTCTGAAACCTATAGGTCGTTCTGCGGACCTCTGACAAAGCTGTCAAGGTCAGAATTCTTACTAGTCAGCCTCCCGTATTTCTGCTCAGAGTCCAGTGGAGTAGAAGCATTAGAGAAGTAACAGCTGATCCTGGTCTTTTCCTTTCCAAATGTAGATTGGCAGAAAAAGATATTTGTAAGAACTAGTGCTTGGGATATTATGACTCTTGTGATTTGGGGTTTTGATACTTTCCCTCTTGGAGCTAGCCCTTGTTTTCCCTTTGTCTCTGTCTTTCTGTTGTTTGTCCTAAGGAGAAGAGTCATAGGACAGAACACAGACACAGGTCCTGTACACCTGCTATTTAAGCTGGCCTCCCAGGCTAGGGAGTCTACGGTTCTTACCAGATGAACATCTTGTTGGACAAACTCCGCTATCAGTCACCAATTAAAAAACAAACAAACACCAAAACCTGATGAGGTTCTTCTGTCTTATTCTGTGTTCTGAGAGATTGGCTTGGATCTAGTAAGGACGTTCTCTTTCTGGTTTCCTACTTGCCAGGGGCACAGGTTCTGGAGGTGCCAGGAACCAGAGGCAAAGGGTGCCCAGCTGACAATTTCCATTTGTTTGTCCCAGCTCTCAGGGGAGTTCATGCAAATAAAGGGGTTAGCTCATAAGTGGCCCTTGTCATCTCTTTCCTTCTTGTCTTTTTAGTGTTTGGAGAGTCATATCTCAGTATGGGCTGCTCGGTGTCACAGACTAGCAAGTGCGTGATTAGTGATGTTTCACTTTTCTGGAAAAATGAAGAGATGAGATTTTATAATATCACCACCATTCTTACCACCTGTGGCAACAAGGGCCTTCCTTTCTCACGGGCAGTCTTTGGGAGGGACTCTGGATCATGAGGACTGCATCTTCTGCAACCTTTGAGGGGATGCCTCTTGTGTCCATCATTAAGCCATAAAAAGCCTTAATGATTAACTCATAAAAGGCTTATTGGTTTTGAGTCACATTTTGGAGGAGATATATATCTGGTGATCCAAAATCGTCAATAGCCAGATGACAATCCTTGGGTTTGGAAAAGGTTTTCTATTTAAAAGAATTTTTAGAGAAATCTTACCCTAAATAAATGTTCAATTATTAATAGTACCTATAGAAAGATCAGACTGAAAGAAGCAAAAAGCAATACTGTGACTAGCCTAAAAGAATTCCTTACCAAAATTAAAGAGCAGAAATCAAATTTAGAACAAAATTAGAATCCACCTTCTTCATAAGTCACCCTTCCTCCACCTTTTGAAATGCTTCTGGAGAAAGCTTAACACTCACAAAAATTTACTGTGTATAAGACAACACTTTTGTCTAAAATTGTTAGATCAAAAATTGGGGGTTGTCTGATGCATGGTAGTAACTCGTCTATTAATTTCTTAATGTTGGGTTAGAAAAGTAGGGGTCATCTTATACATGAGGGTATCTTATACACAGAAAAATATGGAACTATTCTTGCTGCATTTATGTAGGTAATCAGGCCAATTTTTATGAGATTAGACTTATTTTCCAAACAAAAAGTCTTACTTTAATTATCTTGGATCCAAATGAGGGTGATTAGAGAGGGAAATTTTGTGTTTCAATGGAAAACTAAACCTACCATATTATGTTAAGAGTTTTTATTGTCCTCTTTCACTATTTGGCAAACTGGATCCTGCCATCTTGTAACTAATGTTTCTGCTTTTCCCCCACCCTTCTGCCTTGGCATCACTGAGAACTGCAACTGCCCTTTTCCCCGAGGTCCTGAAAGTAGATGCTGGATGACTTGATATAACATCAAGGGATTCAGCACAACAGCTTGGGCCACTCAGGAAGCTTGTCAGAACCCGGTCCTTTGAGCCCTGGAACACGAACATGACTGTGAGCCTTTCGTGACTATCCTCACTCCACCAGCTAAGGACATATTGAGCCCAACACCTAGAAATTTCCTTGACTCAAATAGTAGGTTTATAGTCTGTTCCAACGTGAATCTTTTGTTTTCCTTTTGTGCCTATAGAAACTTCCTCATTAAGTCCATGCTTGCTCACACTACTACGTAACTTTACGAGGTACCCTACTCTTACTTACACCACTGCCCCTGACACGAGACACAGTAGTTTAACTAAACTGACCTATCCCCAAGACTAGGAGATGGATTTAATGGGATATGGAGAAATGTGCTTAGATTTGATCTTTCCACCTATTTATTCTCATTCTAATCTATGTTCTTTTCTCACTTTGCAGATCTCTTAACTCTCAGCCACTCCCCTGGATCATTTCTCCACAGCTACCAACTAGATGTTTGATATGTTCCCGGTACACTTCCTGGAAAGTTTCAGTGGAGGAAATGAAGATAATCGGAATATGCTACCCCCAAACACTGAAGTATTCCAATATGGCATAAGGATTATTTTGAACTGAAAGCAAATGAGACTCAATAGATGCAAGACGATTTATCTGCCCTCCCCTATCTACTTAAAAGGAGGGGATACATTTCCTTTTGAGGAAGGTGCTCCCATCATCCTCACATCAACCAGGAAGAAAAAATGACTCACCATCAAAGACGGAGAGTCGCCACTAAGATGAGTTTGCATAAACTGGTCTTAACTAAAATAGCCCTTATCTTCTGTTAGTTGCCCCCATATATTTCCTAGTCCCTTCCCCGTAATTATCATCCCTTGCCATCTAAATTTTCTTTCCTTTGTTAAGAAAGGTATATAAACCCCCTAAGTCTATTTTTTTTTGTTTGACTTCTTTTCTGTGAACTCCTGTGCACATAAATATTAATAAAAATTGTATGCCGTCCCTCCTGTGAAGTTATCTTTTGTTATTCTAGTTCATATGCCCCCACGAACTAAACCTAAGAGTGTAGAATAAAACTTTATTCCTCTCCAACTACCCCTTTGAATTGAGGCAGCATAGGGACTTGGTCTGGTGGCGGAAGGAATGCTGGATAGCTAGGAGGAATGCTGGAGAAGTTGACCACCAGATCCCAAAAATGCCACCACCCCATCACTCTCTATACAAAAG